>OZ012689.1:8581464-8601464 GCA_963942565.1 Maea johnstoni | reverse complement strand
ATATTCTGTACTTATGACACTTTTGAAAATAACTTTAAAATTAGTCATAAATTGAAAAAAATATTTGAAGGAGAGTTGGTTGTCCAGTTCTGAGCAAAATTGCTCCTTCAAAATATTTCCTAAATATGATCTGCTCCCGAAGATTTTACCAAAATAGAATGTTTTGAGCTCTACACGCATGAATGGGTTAAACAATAGAAGTGATGCGGCAGATACATGCGCACAGTGAACATACATGAGCGGGTTTTACTGGTCAGAATGGTGATGCTAGGACTAGGAGTCACAGGAGACTAGGAGACGAGGAGTCTTATCAGAACCGTACGTCTTACAATTACTGTCTTCTGTTGCAGGATGATGCATTGTATGCTGCAGTGATCTTATATTGAGACAACAACAGCATTTCTTTGGTGAGTAGATATTTTTGTTATCATAACCCATTCATGCTTGATAAGGGTTACTTACGAAATTGTCTGATACATTTGACAGTAGCATAGGAATTACCATTATGATTTTACAAAATATTTGAAGGAAAGTTGTATTTTCTGTTCTCAATAACATTTCTCTTTCAAATAATTTTTCTGACAGCTTTATTCAGAAATATTTCACTGAAGTTGTCAGACTGTTTTTGACTGCTGACAGCATCAAAGGGTTATAGGGATATGGTTGATCTAGTTTCTAGAAGAGGCCTAATATAATAAAATAGCTCTCGGTAAATGGCCAGGTCTGTTATTGGTCTTAATCTATTAGGTGTGACTAGGGATAGAGAGAGAGAGAGAGAGAGAGAGAGAGAGAGAGAGAGAGAGAGAGAGAGAGAGAGAGACAGAGACAGAGACAGAGACAGACAGAGAGAGAATGGGAAAGGAGAGAGAGAGAGAGAGAGAGAGAGAGAGAGAGAGAGAGAGAGAGAGAGAGAGAGAGAGAGAGAGAGAGAGAGGGCTGCTTATGAAATTCCATCTAGCATAAACAATATGCCTGTGTATGTAGACTACCAATATCCTAGGAATTCAAGCCATGCAGATTTGGTCAGGTATTATTATAATGATATGGTTCTGTATTCTACCTATTAACACAATAGAAGACGAGATCTGTAGCTGCAAAGGTTTTTTTTCAAACTCTATTAATCTAATTGCATATCTAGTGTGCACACATGGCAGAACATATCAACTAGATAGGTGAAGACTGGCTTAAGAAAACTGTTACAATTAGCAGAAACAATACTTTCTTAACAAAGTATTGCTTGAAATAATTGTTTTCACAACATCAACTATATTTGCTTAGTTGACAAATGATGCCATTTATATTCTAAATCCTGTTAATTTACCAATGTTTTTAATTTGCTGATTTTTTCCAATCGGACTTGATCATTAAGATAAGATTTGGTAAATTTTAGAAAGATCAGATCAGCAAATTTGCAACATTAATGGACAAATTGGATGTCTGCCTTGTTCTTAAAGCTGAGGGGAGATAGGCTAGAACAAATAAATGGGACACACATACTTCATTTTGGTAAGGGTTTGCGACGGTAAATTGTAATTGATACAGATTAGTGCCCATTTGTTGAGTTCACTTTAAAGAGCAGGCACCCACATGTGCCAACACCACTCTCCTATCTTATCAGTATTAATTTCAATCCACCCTTCCAAGCCCCTTTAATCACCTAATTATAACATAATTAAAATCCAGGTAAGTTTGCTGCTCCGTCCTCCTGGTGGTACCATAATTGTGTCAATGTAATAAAAACTTAACTGCGGTTTTTAATTTGCCAATCACATGTGTTCACAATCAGTAAAGATTCAGTAAATTCTGTAAAAGGCTAGATCTCCAATTTTTCAGATATGGCAAATTAATAACCAGATCAATAGTACATCCATATACATATTCTTCTACATAAGCATATTCTATACATATGCATTAAAAGTTGGAAATTTCTACCTTGTAAGTTTACACATAAAAAAAGCTTCTGTTCTTATGTCAATTTTAATCTTTGTTAGTACTTTCTTTGTACATTTTAAAGATGTATGCACTTACTACAAACATCTTTTGTGCATCCAAGATTGCAAAACGATTTCTTATGATAACTCTTTAAGTGGTGAAATTTCAAGAAAAACCCATTTTACGTAAGATTTTTGGCTTTCTTGCAATATATTTCCGTTGGTTGGCCAACTCCTTTATGGCTGCTCCTTGACCCTTGTATGCTGTGAAGCCACCTGGTGTTGAAACTGCTAACTAAATACCAAGTTCACATTGTCTGGCTGCAGGGAATGTGTAAATGTGTGTTAGTACAATTCAAAGTCTAAGTCACGAAAAAATGATTAAAATCAAAACACAAAATGGGGATGGGTTTGAGACATTTAATTCTTGAAAATTGAATTGAGAAGCTGTTGTTAGGCTTTCAAAAAAGTTGTTTGTTTCCTGTAACCCTCCCCTAACAAGTTTTTATTCAGAAAAATCCCTACCCTTAAGTTGTTGTTTTTTGCCATTCCAACTCCCAATCTACATAAAACATGCATAAAACACACATTTTTTAACAAAAAAATAATGAAAAAGGAAAAAGATTTTACCGACCTACCTACCCTATTTTTTTCCGACCCTTATAGGAAACAAACAATATTTTTTTTTAGGCCTTATCAGTCCTACGGCTATGGATAGGAATATATTTTATTACAAATCAACAGTGCTTTATATATTACATTATGATTTTCATGAGGCAGCTAATTGATGCCCTATGGGTAAAATAAGATAGGAGCTATAATTAGTTAGAAATAGTTAGATGACTCTCCAGCTACATAATCTTGCAGAAAATGTGTTTTTATAACCTTTAGATATGCTGCTGTTGGCTAATTTGGTCAATACAAAATGATGCAAAAAACATTCTAAAAATGACTGAAACCGTGGCACATGGGAACTCACCTGAGAGTACCCAGTAAAGCCATCCAGTGAATACCAATATGACAATGTATAGGTGGTTTTCTTGTGCTTTTGATCACCATTTCTCCCTCCTATGATTTCTGAATTGATGCTCTGGTCACTAAGATCTGAAACCTGTCTTTGCAAAGTTATAGCCAAAATAGTGGAGGTATTTTTGAGTTTTTCGTACTTAAATGGCTTAAGGAATGTGCTGTTTAAGCTTGGGACAATACAGTGAGGGATTTGCTACTGCTATTTTAGGAGTTGATTTACACCTGTAACAATTAGATGCCTAAAGCACTCACCTGTAACCTGGCTAATTACCTCACCTGTGATGAAAACAATAGGAAATTACCAAGGGAGAGCAATTATACAGTATTTGCATTTACCCAGAGACATATAGACTAACAGATTAGAAGTCCCTGGTTTACCTCACCTTGCATATTGGTTTTACCACCAACTCCTTAAGTAGGCACACAAGTTCAATTGAAGTATTGTTTACCCTTTCTGTATCCCATATTGGTTTCTGTATCCTGTATACCTGATGCTAATTTCTGGCAGAGATGTATGCATATAAACAAAGGTTATTAGGAAACCCAGGATCTATTGTTACAAGCTTACCGACTGTATAGGCTCAGTGCTCTCCCTTGGAGGGTCCACTGACATTTCAGTTTCTCAGTATATCTATTGTATGGGGTAAGCACCAGGGTCTTTAATTTTATTAGCCAGGGTTTAGAGACTGGGTAGCTAAATTGGCAGTTGAAAAAATTGTGGGCGTCCAATTTTTTAGGTGAGACCACAATATACTCAACTTACAACCACAATTATGTATTTAGTTATTGAAGGAAGGCATACCAACCTTACACAATTTCAGGGGAATTTTATCAAGGTGAAAAATATTCAATCATATGCTTGAAAGTGAAGTTTTGAGAAATTACTTCCCTAAAAATATGGGTATCCTCATCTATCCTGGAGGTTGATTTTTGAGGGTTTGGGTGTCCAGATGATGCCCACTCACCTGATGACTTGACTTAACCCTTGTATTGTGCTGCTGGTAACTATTTTGACCAATACTAAATGATTTAAAAAAAACCCTGAAAAATGACTGAAACCTTGTCACACGGGTACTCATCTAAGAGTAGTACTCAGCGAGAGCTATCCAATGAGTACCAACATGGCAGGGTTTAGGTAGATTGTTTTCAAAAGTCTTTGCAACTGATAGTCGCATAGTGCCCAACAAAAAAGTCTTGTGCTCTCAAGACCAATTGTCTGTGCTCCAGGACTTCGGAAACCTTTGTAGTAGCGCCGTTGACCAATTTCAAATAAAAGCATTAGACAGGTGTTTTGTTCAATTGACCTGTGAGTCACAGCACACATCTATGACTTATCTCCAAGGATGAGAATTTTTTTGGCCTTCGGCAATATCTAGTTGGATCGAAACAACAATAGATCAACAGATGTCCCTCTAGTACACCTGGTACAACAAACAATAGGAAACTGGTGAACAATTTTAAAGAATGTACTGTCCAGTTAACCCTTTAACCCTTCCAATGCTGAGGCTACTTTTATCCAACGGCAGAGGACGCAAAGGCTTTTGAAAAACATCTAACACCTGTCATGTAGGTATTCATTGCATAGCTCTCACAAACAATAGGAAACTGGTGAACAATTTTAAAGAATGTACTGTCCAGTTAACCCTTTAACCCTTCCAATGTTGAGGCTACTTTTATCCAACGGCAGAGGACGCAAAGGCTTTTGAAAAACATCTAACACCTGTCATGTAGGTATTCATTGCATTAAGCTCTCACAAACAATAGGAAACTGGTGAACAATTTTAAAGAATGTACTGTCCAGTTAACCTTTTAACCCTTCTGATGCTGAGGCTACTTATATCCAACGGCAGAGGACGCAAAGGCTTTTTGAAAAACATCTAACACCTGTCATGTAGGTATTCATTGCATAGCTCTCACTGAATACTCTCAGATGAGTACCCATGTGCTAGGGTTTAAATCATTTTCAGTTTTCATCTTTGATGAATAGCTCTGGCATGGGGGCAAGCGGGAAGGGGTGGGCAGATATTTAAGTAATTAATGAGTATGCATTGCCCAGCTCTGGTAATTTGCTTATAAATAATGAATTGCCTTTGTGTTGACAGTCGCACTAACATAATTTCAGACTAAGTTACCATGCTGGGCAAGTAGAAATGATTTTTTACTTGCTTGGAACATAATTTATTGACTAGTCCGAAAATGGTCATAACATATGCTAGAGTTGTATGTATCATTTATAATAGATTTACCCCCCCCCCCACCCCCCCCCCCACCCTTAACCCCCCCCCCCCCCCCCCCCCCCCCCCCCCCCCCCACACACACACACACACAAATCCTGATTATCCTATGATTGTTACTGTGTTATTTTCCCTACTATTAGATAAGATGTCTGACTCTGCCAGGTCTGTGTACCTATGTAATTGCAGTTCCAGATTTAGACATTTCTGAATTCATATTATTGGTTGATGTCATGCAAAGGCTTTACACTACTGTTCCAGGTGGTAGGTTTATAACAATGACCAGGGAAATTGGCAGCTGTTTAGGGTGTTCTTGGTGTGAGGCTAATTGGTTTAGCCTTCGAAGGTTTATTTTAACCTATCCTTGCAATGCTGTGGTACCCAAAAACGTTCTTACTACTTTGGTGTTACAACTTGGAGCGTAGCATATTTAATAGGAAAGTAGTTGATAGAGAAATGTTGCCCAGAACCCATGCGACAGCCTTTCTACAGATATTCTATGAATTTAGGTTTTGATTCTGATATAATTTCCAAAATATCATTGTGACCCTCCAGACATGATAGGGTTAATAGCAACTTTACTATAGTTTTAGATAAACTACAAGGGCAGTTAGTTAAAAGGATGCACAGGTCATGCAGAGAGGTGTAAAAAGCTTAGGCCCCCCCCCCCAAAAAAAGTGTAATGTTTGTGGTTACCCTACCGACCCTGAAATGACCACCAGACTGTAAAGTTTTCTTTTTAGCATTTTTGGTCTTAATGCAGGTACATAAAAGAACTGCAGGTACACAGGGGACTTGTTTAAAATCTTATAGTAAGACAAGGACTATTTATTAAATCATATTAGCCCAACAATGATACACATAAAGCATACATGCACAATACAACCTAACTATATCTATATATTGCCACTTCTTATTTGAATAACAGACAATCAACAAAAAAAAAAAGAATTGAAAAATAAAGCTTACCCTTTATGGGGACGTCATGTCATGTAACCACAAACATAACATTTATTTTTTTGGCCTTAGGGTCTTAGCCAGGATTTTTCAATATACTTGTCTAAAACAGCAATTACAAAATTTCTGCCCGTCCAACAGGGGTCAGGCTTCAGTTAAAATATCTTAACCCATTGACACTCAGAGTTTCTCTAGAAGGTATCGTCTGCTACTTTCATACTTTTGAAAATAACTTGTGAATAAAGCAAAATTTCATAAAATATTTGAAGGAGAGTTGTTGCTTACCTTTTAATCAACATTCCTCCTTTGATTGTTTTCAAGAAAATACTTAATTAAGTAAAATATTTCCAAATTTGTCAGGCCTCTTTTGGCCGCTCTGAGTGTTAATGGGTTCAGAGACCCCAGACTTAAGGTTTTCAAATTGCGCCCAACCCACGATTTCATAGCCCTAGGATTTCTGAATGCTGCAGTACCACTACAGTCCTTCCCCTTAAAACAACTTTTGAAGGCGTAAGCTATTTTTTCTCTGTTTTATTGAATATTGGAATTGTACCAAAGGACAACTGATGTGTCAAACAGTGTTCTTCAACTGATTTTACTATTGATATTGCTCTGTGCATGATATCGAAATTTCATTTTTCTTATAGCCAGCCGGGCTCCAAAGGCAAATATTAGTATATAGCCCAACACAGTTTTCTGTAGCCATTGGCTATGGGGATAGTGGCTAGCTGGGCCCCTGTCCAAACTGAGCTACTCAGCTACAATTACAATTGCAGTTATTATTATAACAGTTAGCACCCCATTGTGTCAAAAATAACAATTTACACTTCAGCCACATCTTAGAAGATGGCTTGTCAGGGTCTGACACTTAGTTTTCAGGCTAGGGGCCCGCAAAGTTCTTTTGAGTGAAATAAGTGGTCAAAAACAGAGTTTCTGGTTATTACAATACTATTTAGGGCCCTTAACCTGAAAGATTTAGGGGCCCACAGCAAAATCTAGGGGCATATGGCCCTGGGGAAGTCGTACACTGTTTGTTAGGAAAATCTTTGGTTATGACCCAATAACGTTATGATTGAACCTTCCTGAAACAAGTTTTGATTTTTCAAAAAATGAGTAATTCAGTTGACTGCCCATCCAGAAGACAGGCTAGACGGTCCTGGCTAAGTACCTTGGGACACCTGTCTAAGTTCTCTGATCTTTCATAACCCTCCCATCAGGGGTTCCTCTAGGTCAACCCTTTCATGCCTGTTGCACCCCAACTGTCCAGGGGTGTCCAACTGTCGCATTGTCGCACCAGTGTGCCACAGGGGCTTTGAAACGAGCGACACAATGAAAACTTAAAGCACTGTTTAACTAGAAAATTTTACGAAACAAGTCCACTTGAGCCTATACGATATTTCAATTTAATCAATTTTGATAAAAATAAAATCCTTTAAAAAAAACAGAACTCCATTTAGTAATTCTGACTATTGATTGGTCTTGCAATAAGGGCTAATATAGTAGTGCCACCAGTTGACAATATTCATAGCTATTATCAAACCATGGTCACTTAACACTTATGCTGGTGGTGGCTAATTTGGCCAATACAAAATGATGCAAAAAAGCTGGAAAATGACCGAAACCCTGGCAAATGGGTACTCATCTGAGAGTACTCGACGATAGCTATCCAATGAATACCAACATGACAGGGTTTAGATGGTTTTTAAAAATATTTGCGTCCTTGAGCTTTGGACCAAAATAGACTCAGCATTGAAAGGGTTAACATTTCTGTGTATCAGGACATATTGACTGTGCTCTGGGACCAAAATATTTAGACACCTATGCTGTCTGGACTTATGTCACCCCCTGCATGCACGTAGTAATCAGGATTGTCTGGGAAGTTATGGTTTCATCTTTTTGCCTAGAACATTTTTTGGATTTTTTTTTTGGAAATTTTTTGGAAATCTTTTGAGGGAAAGGATTGACATAATCCAAATCCACAACTCTCTTTCAAATATTTTTAAAAACTATGCTTCATTCCAAAGTTATATTTGAATTCTATGAATTCATAATCGTAGGTCCAGACAACATTCCCCAAGGGGATTTTCTGGCATGATTGCCTTAACCCATTTACACTCAGAGCGGCCAAAAGAGGCCTGACGATTTTGGGAATATTTTACTCAAAAAAGCATTTTCTTGAAAACATTTGAAGGAGAAATGTTGATTAGAAGCCAAACAACAACTCTCCTTCAAATATTTTGTGAACTTTTGTTTTATTCACAAGTTATTTTTAAAAGTATGAAAGTAGCAGACGATACCTTCTAGAGTGTCAATGGGTTAAATCACTCATGCTTAATAGGAGATCCCTTTTAACTCCAGCCAAACAGCTGCTAGTGCCTTTTCTACTATATATACATCATGAAAAGAGATAAGTACCATGCATATCCGCCAGATACCATTTTTTGGGATGGCTCATTATATATACTTGCCGGCCCCCTGTGCACAGAACGGGTCTATTTCAAAATCATATTTTATACCCACATTTACATTACAACCCGCTTGTAACCGTCATGCCTCATCCAAATCATATCAATGCAACAGTAATTCATATGCGTATCTGTAGATAGCACTTCAGTCCAATTTTCAATTACTTTTCAAATAATAAAGGTATTAGATACCAAAAGCTCAAAAAATCTGAAGCGTAAGACAAAATTCCACACCCAAACAAAGGTACTGACACCAGTAGTGCAACAACTCATGCAAAACTGATGGCAAAACTCAGTAGAAGTGATGGTCAGAATCATCAAAATATTAATGCTTAACCCTTTATCACTCAATGACGCAATAACTCGCTACATGAGTGCAGCTGCACTTCCTCAGTAGCGAGTTATTGCGTAATTGTATTTGTGCACTTATACCTACGAAGCGAGTTTTGACGTATTTTGCGTACCACGATCTGAACTCGCTGGTGTGCAAGTGATTTTCTAATAAAGCTATGAAATTATTATGCTTTCCTTTTCTTCATAATCTGTAGTATTGTCATGTTTATTTTCGGACTTGAAGTCCGATTTTTTCGACGGGAAGACAACGGGAAATCCCCTACCAAATATGGAAGTCATGGGGAATTCCCGCATCGTATTTGTGCACTTATTCCTACGAAGCGAGTTTTGACGTATTTTGCGTACCACGATCTGAACTCGCTGGTGTGCAAGTGATTTTCTAATAAAGCTATGAAATTATTATGCTTTCCTTTTCTTCGTAATCTGTAGTATTGTCATGTTTATTTTCGGACTTGAAGTCCGATTTTTTCGACGGGAAAACAACGGGAAATCCCCTACCAAATATGGAAGTCATGGGGAATTCCCGCATCGTATTTGTGCACTTATTCCTACGAAGCGTGTTTTTGCGTATTTTTGGTCCCACTATTTTAGATCGCTGATGTACATGTTTTTTCTTAATAAAGACATTAAATGATTTGGCTTTCCTTTTCTTTGTAACCTGAAGTTTGGTCTTGTCAATTTTTGGACTTGAAGTCCGTTTTTTATGATGAGAAAACTACGAGAATACCCTCTCCTAATATGGCAATCATAGGGAATTCCCGCCAGGTGACGTCGTCGTGTTTTGGCGTCTTTAGCAACACGCAAATCATCGAAAGTCTCCCTTGTTTTTTCCCTGTTTCTCAGAATAATTGGCGTCTTTTAACATAGAAAATTCTGAGGAAGAGCGATGATAGATGTCCTCTGCACGATCTGTGGGAGTCATATATGATGACAAACCACTCGTGCAACTGCGCAAAGAGGACAAACTTGCCAATCATTCCTCCCAACGCAACAATGCCTCTGAGGAGCAACCCCTCAGACAGTGCTGGGGACCTCGCAACATTGTTGCGTTGAGTGATAAAGGGTTAAGAGTCCTTTTTAAAGTCACCTTTTTATGATTGCGGTAGGAGAGCATCTCAGAAGATATTCCTAGGTGCCAGATATGTGCTGTGTGGATGCTTAAGTTAGTGATGACAGACTGGGAATGTCAATAGTTTGATTTGCAGGCTAAGGCCACTCCAATTTAATTACTTGTCTTACAAGCTTTTTGTGGACAAAAAATACTGTCAGACTCCAAAAAAAAAAAAAAATAGTCGACTTTGGTGTCTTACGGACAAAGGTGGTTTGGAGATTTTCTGTCAGACTCCATAAAAAAAGAAAAAAAAGTGCAAGTTTTAAGAATATTCATTATAAGGGTGATTTCATCAACTACAGGGATTTATCAATGCTGTAGCAGAGCCTCATATTTGAGGATGTATATCTCCCACCCTTCAGGTTACAGGATTGATTGATTTTGTTTAGTTGAGAATAGGCTGTTAAAAACATGTCGCTAACAGTCCTAGTCGGCAGACTCTAAAAAAAATTTAAAAAAACAAAAAAAACACATTTTTCAACTTTTTTTTTATTCCAAAATGGCTCATTTCCAGACTCTGGAGCTTGTAAGACAAGTAATTAAATTGGAGTGGCCTAAGATGTATATAATTAGATATTCTAGATTTTACAGAAGAAAGGAAAACAATGGTTAGGGATAAACGCTCTTGTAGCAAGGCTATGCCATGATCCTGAAAAGATGATATATAAGATATGGTAATAGCAGAGGTTTGCTTTCAGTTGTTTTTTTCTTGCCAGTAAAATGGACTGGCTTCTTCCCGATTCTGTAGGTACTGCATTTTTTTGGCAGTACTGCCACAAAATGAACCTAAGAAGAGGGTGCAGGGCTCGACGCAAACAGTGGTCCTACGGCCCCAGGCCAGTAAAATTTCCCAAATACGGCTTCGGGCCAGTAAAAAAATACTTCAACCGGTCCTACAGGGCCAGTAAACATTTGGGGGCATTCTTATTAACTAGTTTCTCCTCAAGAATATCCCAAATGTTTTTGAAATAAATGAAGATAAAAGGAATATAAATAATTGTTGTCTGTGAGTTTTATGCAATGTTTTTTCTTTTTATGTTAAAGAAGATTTGAAGGACCAGTAAATTTTTTGCAGGACCAGTAGATCCTAGGTGCTACTGTTCCTATGGGGCCAGTACCATTTTGAGTTAGCGTTGAGACTACCAGGCTCTTAAAAGGGCTATTATTAAAATGTGTTATTATTCCGAGGTATTGTAATAAGGTTTCATGTAGCTGGTAATAAAAATATGTATAAGCAACAAATATATGATAATAATGAAATATTAGAATGAAATATATATTCTAGTTGGAATTGATATATATATATAGTTGATGTTCGGTCTTAAAAGAGTAAAAACTTAAATACAATGGTACAATATATTTTTATTACCTATGTAGATTAAAGGGGACAGCCATTATCAGTATCAACGGAATATGCCCAGTCAATTTACCAGCTGTATGCCGATTGCCAGCTGCAGGTTTGATCCCATTATGGATGATTGTACGCTAGGGCAATCGAGCTAATGCCGAGGGTATATATGCCCACTTGACCACACTTTAGGGTGATCTGGGTATGGCAGACCCTTGTAACAATAAGGACGCCACTAGTTAATAACACTTGATGGCGTGGTGACTACGGGTAGCTTATTCCAGGTACTAACCCAATGGTTGTACTCCAGCCTAATGAGTTTTGAATGTCTTCAATACTCATTAAGGTTATTAATTAGAAGGGTACTCAAGAAGTTAGGCACATTTTGATAGGGGTTTAAGAGTTAATTAGTATCATATGATTTTGACCGTTATCATTAGCCCACGTGCAAGAACCCAACATTATGGCTAAATCCCTTGGAAGTAGTATCCAATCAGGTAGTTTAGAAATGATGACATAGTATAACGATAACCAATAGTTATGGAGTTCACGTATATGTAAAGTCTTGTGCCCCATGGGAAATATGGGTATATATTTGTATGTTTGGACTGAATAAAGCACAGAGTTGAGGGTCCTCCTCAGAGAGCAAATCCCTTCCAGCTCGAACTTCTCACTTTGAAGAACACATCAGACTTAGTCCTTCTTGGTAATGTTTAATACCCCAACGAGTCACAAGAAGTGAATTTGATTACAGCATGAATTTTACCAATCTGTACAGATGGACTGACAGGGTGAGTAGACCTCTGTAATAGAATTAAATTTACTTATGAGCACTTTGTAAACTGGTCTGTGTCATCCTACAATCCAAATTTTCAACAATGACAAAAACACACCTGTCATGTTATATGTAGTGTCTGTGTTTTTATTCTACCCTGAACCTCAACTCTTAACTGTCTACCCTGAGCTGCCTTCTTCAGCTAAGGACTTAAGATTACACAGATTGGTAGCTGGCAGATCTTGTATGAGACCCTGTGCTCAGCTCACAGCAAGAAAGCGTCATGCAAGAATGTCAATTTGAGACGAGATATAGGGTATGCTACCTTAGCATCTAATGACGTCACATATTATTTATTCTCATTTCTCATGGCTAGCAAGGCTTGCTGACTGGGCCTATGATAATTGGACCCTGGCGGCCACTCCCCTTGTGTATATGGCTCTCTGTTTCGACCCATTAGTCAAATTAAGCCAACAAAAAATGATACCAAAACCCCCCAAAAATGACTGAAACCATGTCATATGGTACTCATCTAAAAGTTCCCAACGAGAGCTATCCAATGAATACCAATATGACAGGGTTAAGGTGGTTTTCAAAAACGTTCTTGACCTTTGGACAAAAGTAGCCTCAGCATTGGAAGGCTTAAAATTGTCTTGAATTCCTGTCAAGTGTTTCATCTATCTTTAGGCACTGCACTACCTCTGAAGTGTGGATGCATTATAAGGGTCTGTTAGAAGTTGAAGGAGGCAATAACTCACAGGCCTTGACATTAACTTTTTGAGGCACTTGCCTCGCGGGCCATGAGCCTTTCACTTGCCCGGGCTAAGTTTTACTTGCCCGGCCTCACTTGAGGTCAGGCTTCAGCTAGAAACTAAGGAGGACTGCCGGGCTATAGGTTCCCAAATCTTCATAGCCTGAGTGGGGTGTGGTTTGCCACCCAGTCCGAGGCTCTGATGAATAGATTCCCTGTAGATTGGAGCCAATCTGATCTTCAACAATGGACTTCTAACTGGACCCGACGTATTATGCGTCTTATAATTCCACTGGTCAGCCGTAACAGTAACTGGACAGAAGTACTTGTCCGGCGGTCAATATCACTTGTCCCGGCGACGGGACAGTGCTTAATGTCAAGCCCTGACTCAATAAGATTCCTCAGTCAATCAACCGTGTTGATTGGATTAACTCTCTGCTATGACTGCAATTATTGGCATGTTTCCTTATGACCTAGACTTGCCACATGTCAATGTTATGTAGGAAAAGGGGGCCTGCCCTGATGGCTGTGTGGTCTAAGGCATTGCCACTGACTGCTAGCTGTCTCTCACCACTGCCCAGGTTTGGATTATGGCCTGGCATGTGAAGAAGTTGCCAGTGACTTGTGGACAGGCGATGGTTTTTGCTATGTGCTCTGGTTTCTTCTACCACTTACAAACTGGCTAGTCATGACTTAGCTGCAATAGGGCAGTAAAAGTAACAAAAAAATTGAAATTCCAAATTCCATATATAGGAAAAGATCCTAGCTGAGCAGTCTAATTTGTGTAACTAGTAGTGGGTGACATTGTACGGCAAAGAAAAACCATTTACCCTCGGCTGACATGAGAAAATTTCTACAAAAGCATTGTCATCAGTTGATGTTGTCACTTTTTGCTTTATATATATAATAAAGACCTTGATTGAAGGTAGATAATACAAATTGATGGAGTTCACATGTTTAATGAAATTTACATCAAAATAATGAATGAAATAATGAAATATCTGAAGGGCATTACTAGCCATGATGGCAGAGAATTTACTGAGTGCAAAGCGAAGGTTACTTGATTTATTGGTTACTGTATCCGCTGTTCAAAGTGGAATAGACCTGACGGAAAAAAATAAAATGTAATCCCCTCACTATATTTTGGTGACGGACCACACGCTTATATTACGATCTGCTATTATGGAAAAACGGATCAATTCACAAAATATAGATTCGCTAATAATTCAAACTTTACAGTATATGGTAATTGGCCTCTTGCTGCTTCTCCCTGGTATCATCCTCCTCTCAGGTTACTTCTTCAAAGACAATAACTAAGAATTACACTCTTCATGAGGTAGCAACACTTCCTATTTGTTTATACATCAAAGGTGTATAAAGTAGAAAGCTTAACAAAAGACATTGTGAATTGTTAATATCTATATAGAAATATTATGTTGTGTAATTCGTAGATGCTCATCTCCCTATGGAATCATGATCTGTGTATTTGAATAATGGTACTTGCAAGGAGCTAAGACTTCTTGTCTCTTGGGACATCAACTACAATAGACATATAATCTTAAAAGAAATGAATATATTGTTTGATTTCAATGTATGTTACTTTGATACCAGACACCAATCTCCATGGCATATCACCCCCCCCCCCCCCCCCCCCCCCAACATACAAACAAACACTGGTGCTGGTACGCCCCACCCCCTTTATGCAGACACAAGGAATTCATGAACCCTACACCCCCTTCCTCCCACCTTGACAATCCAAAATGTTGTTTTTATTTCTAAGAATTGTCTCTGCACTCCCAAACTAGTGGTACAGCAAAATATGTCCGCTTTGAGACATTGGTGTTAATCAATATTTGCTATGTCTCTTTCGATAGGAAAATTACAGGATATCTCCTTGAATAGGGTTACAGGGATGAATGGGTTAAGAACTTGACACACACACACACACACACACACACACACACACACACACACACACACACACACACACACACACGCACACACACACACACACATTGAGGACTCCTATGTCTCTGAAATAAGAAGACTCAAAGACTTGTCTGATTCCAGAGACTTAGCACCTATCCATGTGGAAGGGGTTTTGAGATAACTGGGTGTGAGCATTAATTTACATGATTTTCCTTGCATGATTACATTGGCCCTGCATACTCCGGGGTACGGACAGTTGCCCACCGGACAGTTGCCCACCGGACAGTTGCCCACTGGACAGTTGCCCACCAAGCAAATGAAAAGTAGGACATTTGCCCACCAGAATTGTTATAAATACATAAAGTTATAGGAATAATATATAAATAATACAAACAACTTAGTTTACATTCTTACAAGCATAAAGTGCCTGAAACAGATTATATTACAAACAAAGGCTTAATTACAAACAAGCAGAACTTATTGCATATAAAGGCAACTTTAAAGTGACTTTTAGTACAAACAAAGGCTTGATTACAAACAAGCAGAACTTATCACATTATTACATGTACTGATCCCCCCAGTGCTAAACTCTGCAAGGAAGCCATGAGGTGCCAAGAAGCCATGTACTGACCCATGTAAACTATCAAAACATTATATATCAATATTTAGGAAAAATATCAAAAATATTTATTTATAAATATTTTGGTGGGCAAATGTCCTACTTTTCATTTGCTTGGTGGGCAACTGTCCAGTGGGCAACTGTCCGGTGGGCAACTGTCCGGTGGGCATCTGTCCGGTGGGCAACTGTCCTACACTCGCATACTCCTTGTCTTCTGTCCTCTTTGTGGTTCCACTCATCATTATCATCACTATTAAATATGCATGAGTCTAGCTGTTTCGCTGCCAACTACAACAGCATTTACCATTGTGCTACAGGCTTATTATGTAATGGTAGTATAATTCATGCTCTGCAGTCCCCCATCGATCTCCTCATTCAGGTCTGGAGCACAGTGCTTGAAGGATGCAGGGCCGGCCGGGCTGCGCACTATAGATTTATATTGCCAAACTAGCTGGATCTTGCATCTTGGTGTCGTAGGAAACTAGGACTGTCTATTCTATGGTTTAATGAAAGCGATGTCCAAAGGTAGGTCGCATAAGCTTTTTCATTAGTCAAAATGATAATAATGAGAACATGAAAGAAAAAAGGAAAGGATTGGTGATGTTAACAATACCAAATACAATAATAACAGTAATGATAATAACAGCAAGAATGATAGTTATAACCATGAATGTAATACTATTGATAATGTAATAATGATAATAATAATAATAATAATAATAATAATGATAATGATAATATGATTCTACATACCGGTATACTACTACTACTACTACTACTACTACTACTACTACTACTACTACTACTACTACTACTACTACTACTACTACTACTACTTAGGGCTGTCATTGATAAGAAATATTTATCGATTCGATAATTGACAAAATTATAATCGATACGCTACTTCGATTCGATTCAGCGAATCAAATTTAAAATGAATGAAAACCAGCAATGTGCTCAAGAGGAATGGTTATGGTTTGCATTTGGGGGCGATTTTTTGACCTATTGATCACAGCCCTAACACATACACATTCATCTTTGTGAATTTTGGGATAAATGAAATGGAAGCACACATTTGTCTTGGGGAGTTAATGCTGTTGAAGCTGTGTTTTCCTAAAAAAAAAAAATATTTACCTAATTTGCATATGAATCGATTGTACCTTTTTCGATATTAATAATTGATAAGTTTTTTTTTATCGATTCATCGATATGGGCAGTATCAATGACAGCCCTACTACTACTACTACTACTGCCACTAACTACTACTGCTACCGCTACTACTACTACTACTACTACTACTGCTAGGACGATATATCAAAATATCGTTGACTTGATCGTTGCGAGGGGGGGGGGGGGGGGGGGGGGGTAGTAATAGCAGTAGTAATAATAATAATTATAATAAAAGTGAAAATAATTGCCATACTGTGATTTGCATCAAGCAAATACACTGTAAATCCTGTTAATTTACAGATGTTTTTGATTTGCCTATGTTAACAGATTAAATAGGATTTGGGAAATTCTGAAAAGATTCAGACCGACATATTTACAACACATTTATAACATTTTATTTAAGGGTGAATTGTAATTGATACTGACTAGTGCATGGTTGTTGACTTCGCTCATTAAAAACCACAGTAAGAGCAGACCCAGACTAGTAGAGCTAGGAATCTTTCAGAAATTTTGGTTCGATTAATCGCTGAAGTTTCCGACTGATTGATCGATTTTAAACGATTATTACAATTGTCCCTCTAACTGTTGAAAACCTGCTAATCCCGCACCCGGAAGTTTCCGAGCAAAGCCATGAGCTTGAAACTACATTGACGCATCTGCTGTAAAACGTGAGATCTCATGAGATATTTTAGCATGGCGTTTCGCGCGAATACTAAATAGAGGTCGCTCCTAGACCATCTGTGTCATTCAGGGGTGTCCAACTGTCGCATTGTCGCACCAGCGTGCGACAGAGGCTTCAAAACGTGCGACAAATCAAAAGGTTAAAGCACTATGTAACTGGTAAAATATTCGCAAAACATGACCAATTAAGCCTTTTAGATATTTCACTTGTATTATATTGATAGGATATTGGATGAACTCCATTTATTAATACTGTCTATTGATTTGTCTTTGTCTTAACAGTTGTAATAAAGTCAAAAAGACTCTAATATAGTAGTGCAACCAGGTAAAAATATTCAGAGCTTTTATCGAACCGCGATAACCAAAAATTGCTGTGCTCCAGGAGCTATTGACTGTGCTCTGGGTCTAAAATATTTGGACACCCCTGGTCATTATGTGACGTCCCTATGCTATACTGGTTTGAGTCTTTTTTGACTGGCCCGCAGCTGTTTTTTGGGAATTTTTACTGGCCTGGGGCCATAGGTTTACCCTTAGCGTCGAGCCCTGGTAGTTATTGCACAAATATAAAGCTCATATCAAGGGGCTTCCAACATGTTTTCCCGAAGTACAAGTAAAGAATGATGTCACAGATAACAATTTGTGACTGCATTTGAAGGGGAATGTAGAAATATCATCAAGCTGCACGAGCATTTAAAGCTATGCTTTCTCGTCATATTAACATGCACGGTTTCCATAAATTGTATCAAAATATCATTTTGACCGCCAATGAACACACTACACGTGCAACTGCCCAGCAAATGTTCCCGTGCAGTAGCTGGAAAAGCTGCCACTGCGGTGGACTTCATGTTCATGCCATTACAGCAAAATTAGATTTCTCGCCTTTCCATGTGTCTATTGTAATGCTGTTTAGATAGTAAATGCCGCCACAATTTATTTTATTTGTCTTTTAATTCTCTCCTAAATCGGTCACGAAATGAAGATTTTGCAACAGGTTGAAATTGTAAAAATCGAAGTTACGCACTCTCTTTTTTGCCATGCCAGCATCATATTAAGAAAAATAAAAGTAATTAGTAAAGCTGCAGCTCGGCCCTTGCGCATTTGGAAGCGGGAATCATTCGCCTATTTTAAGCATGGACACAACGACGGTGCCATTTCGAAAGTTGGACTTGCCAACACAAGTATAATTAATTCACTAACCATGGTTTTGGCGATGAGAAAACAGCATAAGGTAGGCAGACTTCTTTATTGGTATCTATAGAAGCAGAAGAACCAGTCAGGTAAATGAACAATTATAGGGGTTTTGTGTGGAAGATTATTTTCTTTTGTACAAAGTGAGGGATGTGGGTGATAATTGAAAATAATTAATTTTTCAATACTTGCCTCGGGCTGCTGGGATCTCTTGGCAATCATATCGTTTGATTGAGCTTTCGATTGATTGTCCTAGCCCTACAGACTAGTGCTTACCACTTGTGTCAACTGGTTTCTCATGGCTCATCAGTACTTGATATTGAACCCACCCTCCCTAGGCCCCTTTTATCACTCAATTATAATGTAATTAAAATCCAAGTAAATTTGCCAATCTTTTCTTCTCCGGTTTAATGAGCTAACAGCTAACTGCTGTTTTTAATCAAGCGATCACATAATTGTAATCAGTTAATCAAGATACCGAATATTCAGAATAAGGCTTGATTGTCAAATTTTAGACCCAGCAAATTAACCAGATAACAGTATACTGCAAAATTCTTCTGGAACAAGCATTTTTGTCTGAATTACTGAACTAGAGAGTACTAGTGCTGTGCTCGAGTCCCAGGACATCGAGTGCTCGCCAAACTTTCACGCTCGATGTTCGTCTTCTGCTGACATTGAGCGGTGAACTCAATATACCCACCACCCTTTATGGGGGGTTGTAAATATATAGTCGATGGGTCACGATTCTGGCTTCATTTTGTAATGTACATGCGTGCTTGCTAAATTCTACTACTAAATTCTCTTATTTTATGCCTTTATGCATAATCCGGATTTTGCCTAATCTGAACAGAAATTTAGGGTCCAAATCCATCCGGATTAAGCCAGTTCACCTGTATTTTACAGCCCTCCCCACACTTTTCTAAGTATTACTGTGTGCGATAGAATCGAATCGAGAAAATAGACATCGAAAAAAATTAGTCAATTAACCGAAGCGGGATGATGAGCACATACCCAATCAAGTTTACCACAATTAACCTTTTAATCTATAAGATCAGCCAGTTGTTAGTGTTGACAGCCTGGCCAAGATATTGACATAGTGGTCTGAGCTTAGATGAATAAAAACAAGTGGATATGAAACCAGATGATCAACCTGAACAGGCTTGCTGCAGCGAATACTAGGAGCCCAAAAGTAGTGTTCTGTGCATGTTGCAGCGGAGCTTTCTCTGAAAATAAATGTAAACGATTCGAGATCGAGAACTCATTGGTCTTTGTCATTAGTGACATCACATTGAGGCCAGATTCGAAACCCCTGTGATCTGTAACCCTGGTCAAGCGCAGGTACATGTGATATTTGTCTAAGGTAAAAGAATAAGAATATTGTTTAGATTATTGTATCAATAACGAAATATCTATATTGAATCATATCGTGAAAATTTTAAAGGTGCCAGTCCCAAGATA
>OZ012689.1:8568964-8576464 GCA_963942565.1 Maea johnstoni | reverse complement strand
TTGAAGGGTTAAAGGACAATTCTGAAATGAATAAAGTATAGGCCAAAATAGTATTCTCTACTTTAATAAACCCATATTCCCACCACTGCCAACCTTCATAGAAGAAGTACATTGCTGTTAAAACACATCCTAGGTAGCATTCAAGAAATGGAGGCACTGGGAGCGGCCATTTTAGTCTATTAATAGCTTATCTCTGGCTGTTGGTACACCCATGTCTTAATATGTCAATAGCAGTAAGGTAGTTGCTAATGACATACATGACTCCTTCCTTGATTTTTTAGAGTTCGGAAGTATATACTTCCTAACTCTAATGTTATCATAGATGGGGTAAACGTAGTCACACTTGACTATTTCAAATTTTGTGCTCGAGCTTACACTTTTCTGTTACATTTTTTTTTCGTTGTAAGCGTTGTTTTCGTTTCCTTGGGCCTTTTTGTAGATTAGTTTTTTACATTCGTTTTCCTACCTTCATTTTTTGTGTCCTTTTTTATGCTTTGTTTGTGTGAATTGAATTTTCAAGACGGTGTCAGCTCCTATCCTTGCGTGACCTGTTTGTGTCGTCATTGCACATGCGCGTTTTCTGAGCATGTATTATCCCTCGAATGTGGGTTATATTGCGTCATTTCGTGCAGTGCTGGCGTGGGAATCAGGTCGGCGGTGCGCTTGTGCACTTAATGCGCATGCGCTTGAAGTTTCGCATGCATAATTAATTTGATGGTTCGGTGCGCTCCATCGTATGCGTAGGAATTTTGTGTTTGCGTAAGGTTTTGTGTCGGCTCGTGTTGTTGTCCTCTCGTTTTGTGTATGTTATCGTATTTTGTTATCCTTTTCTTCGTTGTGTGTTATATTCTCGTCATGCGTATGTTTTCGTTTTGTTTTGTTTGTTCTATCGTAGAACTATATCGTCGTGTGTCTGGTGTGTGATGCGTCTGTGTTGTCGTGTGACGTAATTGGGGGATTCCCTTCCGCCCACGTGGTCTGTCGGTGTTCTCCGCAGCACGTGTGTAGCGTATGTTTCTCATGTCCATCATATACAGGCACATATCTGATGCTTTCTAGTCAGAAAACAAGGAGAGCCAAGCTCTCTGGTAGCTATTAGTTGTAAATGTTTGAGTTGACATCTTGTTGTCGCGGGAAATGAAACATGCATGTGTGTGCAGTCCTGATAACAAAGACTATTAAAGAACAGCCTCAGACAAAATGAATGTTTTTTGTTTTCATCTATTTTCACTTACCGGTTGTTGCGTTGGTTATTTTATACTATCCTTCAGACCAAAGTATAGTTGGGAATGTAGTTTATAGACCTTGATTGATTATTTGATTGAGTCGCTGGTCTCGCTGCCTCAAAATGGCGGCGTAGTGAAGATCACGTGTGTATCATGTGACCTTGCAGCTACCAAGAAATACAATCTTATTTTGCATTGGCCTGTACCCAGATTACGCGTAGCTCAGTGGTAAGATGCTGGGCGTATAGTTCAGACGAAGTAGGCTTGCGGGGTTCGAACCCCACCGCCTCCATTACAAGATTTTTTTTTTTTTTTAAAGAAAATATTTCTTTTATTTATTATTATTGCAGGATCAACAGAAAACTTTAATATAATTTTTTTTGTTTTTGTTTTTTGTGAAAAGAAAAAAAAATATTGTCAACACTTTAAGGCATCATTAATTATAGAGAGACCACATAACACATATCAGTACCAGGCTATATATTTATATATATATATATATATATATATATATATATATATATATATATATATATATATATATCAGTTTATCTATATATACATGTATATACATCTATGTATATACACATATATATATATATATATATATATATGTATATATATATATATATAATATATATATATTTATATTTATGTATAAATATAAATAAATATATAATTTGAATATATATATGTATATACATATAAATATATATATATATATATATATATATATATATATATATATATATATATATATATATATATATATGTATATATATATATATATATATATATATATATATATATATATATGTATATATATATATATATATATATATGTAAAAAAAAAAAAAATAACATGTATATGGTTGAAATCTGAATATATTGTGGTTCCCCTTAAAAATTTTGGAAGGATTTTTGGTGATTAGAAAAAAAGAAAGTCATGCCACGTGCAGCTTCAGCACGGGAGATTTCGTACCTACGTATTTACTTTTAATTCCCCTGACATTGTATAAGGATATTATGCCTGGTTTTTATAAAAAAAAAAAATAATAACATGTATATGGTTGAAATCTGAATATATTGTGGTTCCCCTTTAAAATTTTGGAAGGATTTTTGGTATTTAGAAAAAAAGAAAGTCATGCCACGTGCAGCTCCAGCATGGGAGATCTCGTACCTACGTATTTTGTTTTAATTCCCCTGACATTGTATAAGGATATTATGCCTGTTTTTTATATAAAAAAAAATAATAACATGTATATGGTTGAAATCTGAATATATTGTGGTTCCCCTTAAAAAATTGGATGCCCAAATATTTTACAACTGCCAATGTCAGACGCCATTTTATTTAAATATTAAAATTGAATCTTTAAAAAAATTGACATTTTAAGAAATTCAATGCCCTGATGAAAGCACTGGTCCGTCTGTAAGACTGCTTAGCTGCGGTGACAACTTTGACTCTCCCATGTCCTGGTCATTGTTATGATGGCTTGCATGGGTCCGCTCTCCCCCGCAGAAGTGTGGTGGATCTGGCTTGGTTTGAGGTATCGGGTCATGGTACCATTCGAGTCTCCTCCTTGCCTATAGGTCCATCATTTCTTCGCCAGGGCTTGGAGAGTTAGGATGAAGACATTGTGTCGGCTATGACCAAGTGTCTTTTCAGGTGCAAAGTTTCTTAGTCAGACGCCATTTTAAAATTATTTTTACAACAAAATTCTGATTTCATTGGTCTCTTTAATTGTGAAGGATTACAAAGGTTGGCCATTCCATCATCATTGGGGTTTGTTCGGTATAATAAAACAAATATGCCATGCCAGTGTGGGTATCCTGATGGAATGTCTCCCAGAGGGAGGATGGTTTTCTCGATGGCAGAGCCCCAGGGAAAACCATCCTCCCGAGGGGAGACATTCCATCAGGATTCCCACACTGACATGGCATATGTGTTTTATTATACCGAACAAACCCCAATGATGATGAAATGGCCAACCTTTGTAAGCCAATCACGGCTTACGATTTTCACATGAGGTATATTAAATGATTTAAAATAATATCTTTTAACTGCAGTGGTGAAAATAGACAGTGGACCACTGCTCCGTTTTTACCAAAAACCTGAATGGGCTAGTAAAAGTCTTAAATGACACCCTGCTGGCTAAAACTATGGTGGACGAACCATCCAAGCCCTGCTGGCCCTTTCCATGGGAGACATCTCTCTGACTAGCCTAGCTACAAAGCATGGTCTTAGCCAATTTTTGGAAACAGGGTGTCCAAATAGAGGTTTCATAGACTTTTGCGTGTCCAAAGAACACTAAATAAATAACAAAAAAATAGGAGGCCTAGCAACATAAAGTTAACAGAAACACTAAAACAAAAAAACCAATAACAAACAATTTACTATTTACCAAATACCTAAAACCAAAGCGTCATAAAATTACCAAATACGAACAATTAAAAAATTAAGAAGTATAACGAACTCTTGGCGCCATTGGCGTCTCTCTTGTTAATACCCCCTCCACCCATGTTTTAAATAAGCCTTTATAAGGCTACATGCTGCGCTTCACCTTTCAAAGTTTGCATTTACTCATTTTGTTTCTGTCAATCGGAAAACGGTATAAAGCTTCAAACCGAAGGATTGAAATGACAACAGGTAAACATTGAACCTGATTTTGTGCCGTGGTTATGCTAATATTCATTAATTAATTTTTACTCTGAACTTTAGATTTATGGAGAAAGATAAGTTTACTGTCTAGTGAGTTTTCTCCCACTGATCTTCTTGCACATCTTTTTTGAGATTCCTAGCTAAACAGCGACACCTGGCAACGGTGGATTGTAATCTTTATAAACTTGACATCTGAGTTGACGGATTAGCTTGACTTATTGAACATAACAGGATGATCTCTTTAAACTATCTTATAATTCAATTAATGACAATAGTCTCAGCAGGTTGGGTTAAGGTCTCCACTTGAGTGCAAACTTGCACTTGACAGACTTGGTAATTTATCTATTTTTTTTGCCACAATCTCCTTCTTTTTATGGCATTTTTGGGATAAAACGCAACTTGGTTGAATTCAAGGTTCTCCATTAAAGGATTGGAAGGAACATTTTACCCTAGTTTTTTTAAAGGAGGGATTGGCCAATTCATTGTTCTTAGAGCAATATTCATTGAATTACAGTAGGGCTGATATCTTCCTGTGCTTCTCATTAAAGAATTATTGCCTATATATTGGACACTCAAGTTAAATGGCTTCAGGTATAGTGGAAACAATATATGTCGGAGCTAGGGTAATGGCATAACCCCTTCTTATTTGTTGATATTGTAGACTGGGATTTCATTTTTGATTACCCCCCTCCCCATTTCTTTAAGCGGTAAAAATGAAGAAGGAAACTATCAATGAATCAAGGGTTGACCAAAGGGACCTCCTGAAAACAATGTATGCCAGAGCTAAGGTAATGGCATAATCCCTTCATATCTGCTGATATTGTAGACTGGGTGAAATGATAATTATTATCTTTCAACTCTAGTAATGCACAGAATAAGGAGAAAAATCAAAACAACTGGATTGAATTTCATTCTTAATTAATTTTTTTTTTTTGTTTCAATATTAATAACAAAATTTTCCAAATAGTGACCTAACCCATAGCCTCTGTTGATATTATACGAAAAAATTGCAGTGTATTGTGTTGAACTGAGTTATATTATCATCCAGGTATGCAGAGTCAAAAAAGGCTTCATACATTTAAAAGTGCGGATATTTTAATTCCATCTGGCCCCTTGGGGCTACTCACAGGTAGAATTAACTAGTTCTGACTTTCAATAACTAGCCCCGGGCTACGCTATGTCTGAGCTAAGGTAATGGCATAATCCCTTCATACCTGTTTATATTGTAGACTGGGTGAAATGATAATTCTTATTGAAAAAGCTAACAATGCATTACGGATAAACTAGAGGAGAAATGTGTAGATGAGAGGTATAATACCACCAAGTATTAAAAACCCTGTCTGCCCTGAAGTACAGCCACCTTATTTAGCAGGTTGACCACCTGCCCCCACCTGCCCCCTGCCTCTAACTGCCCCCACCTGCTGTGTGCAAGACCAGATCCTCGTTTCTGCTTAGATAAATAAAAACAAGTGTATATGAAACCTGCCGGTCAAGCTGAACAGGCTAGCCTCAACCGATAGCCCAATAGTCATGCTCTGTGCATGATCAGGTTTCTCTGTAATGTAAATGATACGAGACCCCTTATTGATACTTGCACCCTGGTGACCTTATGCTGATGCCAGATCAGAAACCCCTGTTGTGTCCAGCTCTTCACTATAGCACATATAGTAATTGGTCTCTCACTAGTAGCTAAATCTGGAATGGCAGAAATTTTGGAATTGCTATTTTTGGACAGGCATTTTAGAAATTCTGGCTAAGACCCTGTGCACCACCCTGGTAGATGAATTCCGAGGGAGATGGCAACTTCTCAGGGACTAGGGCCTATCTCGACAGGAACTAGCCTGCCTCCCAGGCCATATTTAAATGTCTTCTATTGCAGATAGATGGCACTGCTGTATACTAGGAGGTCAGTTAGAAATAGGCTTCTATTTCCACTAAACCCCCTCGTGTGGCAATTGTGTGAACTAAATGGCCAAAAGTAGGCCACAGGTCCCGATGTAGTATAGGTGCAGGCATTTATGTATGATAAAGTAAAATCTCTACAGAGCCTTGTAGCTAGGCTAGACAGGGACAAGCAAGCATCATCATGGTTTTATATAGCCTGCCTCCTAGGCCATATTTAAATGTCTTCCATTGTGGATAGATGGCACTGCTGTATACTAGGAGCTCACTCGAAAATCTGTTACCAGTAATCTCCCTCGTGTGGCAATTGTGGAAACTAAATGGCCAAAAGTAGGCCACAGGTCCTGATGTAGTATAGGTGCAGGCATTTATATAAAATAAAGTAAAATCTCTACAGAGCCTTGTAGCTAGGCTAGACAGGAACAAGCAAGCATCATCATGGTTTTATCGACCCCATATGTGAAAAAAAAGAGTTTGTGTCTTTATTTTGTTGATGGTCGCTCAGTTGCAATGGATTTCCTGTCAGCTGTCAACTATGGTTGATCATCACTCAACCACTAAGTGCTAAAAGAACGAGAAATGTTTGTTTATTTTTCTGATGCCTATGGACTGGCATCTTTGGTCTACAGAATTTATTGCACTAACCCATTTACATCTGAAGCAGGGTCTTAGCCAGGATTTAGAAACTGGGTGCCTAAAATTGGTCATTGTAAAATTATTAAGGGGGACCACAATATTCTTATATTTCAACCATAAACATGTTTATATTTATCAAGATAAGGCATGATATCCTTATACAAAGTCATGGGAATTATATGATAATGAAATAATTCAATTATATGCGTGAGATTGACATTTTAAGAAATTCTTCACAAAAAATTGGGGTGTCCTGAGGGGTGCTTTTTAAGGGTTTGGGTGTCCTAAAAAGACACCCAGACGCCCTTCTCGCTATTCTCTGAAGCATACTCATGGCCTGACATATATGCAAAGATTTTGATAACAAAGCAATATTTTGATATATTTTTTTTTGAAAGTTACTGTTCTTGTCGGGTTTACCAGACCCCCTTCATTTTCTTTTAAATTTCAATTGCATTAGTGAGTTTTGTTAAAAAAATTCAGACAACATACACGTTCCAGATGTGAATGGTTAACTATTTTGTGCCCATAGTTTGCATTGAAAAGTTGTCTTATTTTTTATCATCTTTAATTCAATGTTCTTTAGATATTTCCTTATGATGCTTTCATAAGAAAGCTGTGATCAGCCATTTGCTCTACTTCAAGAGTTAATGAATGGGATAATGAGGGACTGGTCAGCCAGTCTATTCTTATCTAAGGGTTCATCCTTGATTGACCCATCACAGCACCCGGCCAGCTAGTCTATATTAACAGTTCTCAGTCAGACAAGTCTTGAAGCACCAGAAGGATGTACTGCAGTGTGAGGGGAGCATCTGTTTAGACTGATCTAATGCTACTAGAAGTGTGACCCTATTTAAACCGTGCCTTATGTTTTGGATTAGTTAGTTGGACCGGAATGTTTTTAAGGAACAACCCAGTTACAAGGCCCCTACTACCCATACAGGAACACACAACTGAGTGGCCGGACACACAACAACACAATGCCACTGCTATTGGATGAATGGTAACGGAAGGTGAGAATGGAGCCTGTTGTCATATCACATAGGACTTGCTTGACTAACTATTTGTATATTGAAC
>OZ012689.1:8549582-8568764 GCA_963942565.1 Maea johnstoni | reverse complement strand
TCTTTTACAGGTGCATGGCCTTTGTGATAAGAATGTGATGGATTCCAAGCAGGGGAGGCAGGATTGTTCCAGTTTGCGGAAACAAGTTCCCGTCTCTAACCTCCCCTCTTCCGAGTCTACAGAAACACTGAAACTAGCAGGAAAGCATTCACGACCAGTATGGAAAACAGCAATCTCCAGAAAAGAAACGTTACTGACAGAAATCCTAATAAAACAAGATGGACAAATGTGCCATCTAGTGGACAGAATGTGCACCATGAAAGTTTGACGCGCTGTCAGAGGCAGATGAATCTTGTGAAAAATCATATCCTTGTCAAATAGTGCTGAGTGATGACGAAACCATAGTTCCTGAATTGACCACCAGGGGAGTGTGTTATGTAACGATGTGCCAAAGGTGAAGCGAGGAAGCGATAAAGGTGTGCTTTATAACAAGATAAGCGGAGATGACAAGTCGGATGACTTGGAGACTGAATCCAATCTGTCTGATAACAATGCAGAAATAGCGCCCTGTCAACAAGGGAGAGAGGATTACACTGATAAAGTAAACACTTTGATTAAAATGGACACAATTAATCAAAGGTTATCTCCAAGCGCAACTCATAAATCTGCCGAAAAGGACTCAAGAGGGTTTTCGCCGTGTCCTCAGGAATCTGACCAAAGTGTATGTGATAGGACTTTGAGTGTACCAGGCTTAGGCGTGCACAATGAAACAATGTCGCGGAACATATCAACAACAACAAAGATGGTTGCCAGCCAGTATACCAAGACTTGTACAGTGAGCAAGTATTCTAAAGAACCCGTACTCAGTACTTATGGTTCAGACACTTGTTCGCTACGAAATGAGGACCACGTCAACAGTGATAAAATCGAAAGTCGCGGTGACAACTCTGAGTCTCATTCAGAGCAAGACAGCGAACAGGAGAGTGAGTGTGATATTGAACATGAGAAACGTACCACTTTTAACAGCGAACTGAACGATGACTGTGAGGTGGAAAATGTGACCGAACCAACAAAATCACAGCAAATTGGACATACATGAAGATTCAGATGATTTAAGCCAAACAGATTCTCACAGTGAACAGGATGATGACTGTGATATTAAGAACAAGAACCGACCCAAAACTTGCAGCAAAATTGACAGTGACTCTGATGTAGAGAATGTGAACCGAACTGAAATCACAGTGTACTGAACCACTGCTATGTTACAGTAAATGTGAACCAAAGTAAAGATTATGTTGAAAAGGACAGTAACTGTGATATAGAACCAAACCGAAATGAACCGAACCGAACAAGTGCTAGTACTCAAAGTGGGCGGGACAGTGATTGTAATATGAAAAATGTGAACCATAAGAAAAACACTATCCTTATGGAAAAGGGGAGCAATATGGATATAGACAATGTGAAAGAAAACACAACTCAAAGTGAACTGGACCGCAACGGCGGTACAGAACAAGTGAACAAAAGTAAAACTTACAGTGAAAATGGCTCAGACTGTGATGTGAGAAATGTGAACCGAACAATTACCCACAATGAACCGGATAACTTTGAAAATGTGAAGCAAAGTGAAACTTACAGTGACATTGATGGCAACTGCGGTTCAAAAAAACTGAACCAAAACAGGACCTGCAGTTCAATGCATAGCGAATGTGATATAAAAAATGCAAACCGAACAAAAACTTGTAGTGATTTGGACAATGACTGTGATAATGAAAGCCCGAACCAAAACCAAACTCACAGTGATGATGACTGTGATATTGAAATTGTGAACCTCATTAATACTCATATGGATCCTGTTGAGAGTCGGCAGCCGAAATCCAGGAACTTGTGGGATATAATGAGTGAATTTGTGAAGGAACCAGTAGCAAGGTCCGTATCTCCGCCGTTCAGTGATATTAGTGACGAAGAGTACCACAATAATCGCCGCCGCTTGGAACCAATCAAGATCGAGGTGTCGGATATTTCGAGTGATTCGGACACTCCGGATGACCACCAGGATCGTCCTCAGGGCTCGAGAAATCGCAGAGAATCACTGAACAGTATTTGTACTTACATAGATATAAGTGATGATGATGAGGAGGAGGAGGAGAAGGAAGAAGAAAAGAAAGAGGATAATCCTGTTCACCGTTTGTCAGTCCTCGAAAAATTGAAAAATGATACTACAAATTCACTCCAATCTTTTGGAAAGGACAATTTATCACTTAAAAAAACAAATGTGTCAGTTTTACCGTTGTCTCGCTCGGACATCCTCAAGAAAACGCTCACGGATGTTTGTACATACAGTGATATCAGTGAGGATGAAAACAGTGAGAAAAAAGAGCCGAAAACCCTTGACATGTACAGCAAAAACATGCAACAAATCCTGGAAACGATGTATAACTCGAAAGTCAGAACTGGAACCAGTCTTACTTACGCCTGTGATAATTCTCAGAAACTCCTTCAAAAGAAATCGACAGGACTTCATAAGGATGTGTTTAATGAAATTAACAAGGGTGTCAAATATGCGTCTTTGTCAAATGTAAGCCGTATTAAGACTGACACAGGTAATAGCGATTCTGCTGGATTACCCAATCGGGATGGAGAAGCATGTGCTGGGAGAACCAATAGGAAATCGCCTCTTCCTTTGCATGTGGTGGACGTGGATGCCCAAGAATCGGACTGGTCCGAGAGCAGCTCTGATGACGAGGAAAGCGGGCGTCTTGTCATAGATGAACGCCCGGATAGTGACGTGTCTCCCCTACGATGCAAAAACTCACCGAAAACTGAACAAAACAATAGAAATGGACCTCTTTCTGATGGACAGTGTTGTGATAATGGTGTTTCTCCTGAGCAAAATAAAAATGTACATAGTGCTGTTGAAGGTTGTGGTGAGGAAAATATTCAGCTCTCAAGCAAGGAGCGGTGTAACAACAGTGTGCTTTCAAAGTCAAATGATAATGGGATGAGAATCGGTGAAGGTAGTCCATACTACCTGAAGGAGTGCTATGTGTCTCTCAGGCGAATCGACGACTTCTCGCGAACCAGCATCTCGGAAGATGACTGGTCCTCAGATGAGGACACAAACGACGGGCCATCCTCGGATGACGATTTAGTACTCTTGTCACCTGTATCGCCAGATTGGAAAAGAAATGACGGACATCTAAGTAACAGTGAGGTGGAGGTTGACAGCGCAATCATATCACCTACCTCACAAATGAAGAGGTACCTTGGAGTCTCCTCTGCTGAAAAAATAGATCTTGCCAACGATTCTCATGTGTGTCTCGAAAAGAACTCGGCAATTTCTACCTCAGTCTCACATGGTAATGATATCGATGCTGAACAACATTCTGTGGTCACGGATCTTGCCAACGATTCTCATGTGTGTACAGAAAAGGAGAACTCAGAAATTTCTACCTCAGTCTCACATGATAAGGGTAATGATGCTCAACATTCTGTGGTTAGAGATCTTGCCAAAGATTTTTCTGTGTGTACAGAAAAGAACTCTGCAACTTCTACTTCAGTCTCACACGATGAGGATAGCGATTCTCAACCACATCCTGTGGTAGAGATTAGTCAAGGAAACCATGTGTGGAAAGGCTACTGCGATGCTCTGGATAATTCCGATTTAAAGTCCATGCAATTGAACTTTGTTACTTTGGGAAGTGACGGGACTTGGTCTCCAGAGGTGCCACCTGGTGATAGTAGAGGAAACTCGTCTCGAAGCTTGTTGGATATCAAATCAAAATTAGGCTTTGATGATTCTGAACTGGAAAAAACTATGATAACTGCTGAAAACGTAAAACCAAATCATGTGTTTTCAATTTCGATTTCTCCTAAGCGAGTACGGGAGAGCAAAACCTCCAAGCCGGAACCGAAGAATACCATACTTGCCTCCTGTGTGCAGAAGCTTCGGGAAAGACTAGGGGGTGCTTTCAAAGGGATAAAGATTGAAAAATCCAGGACTCCAAGTCCCGATGTTGGTGTGCTGGAAGAATCCTCCAGTAGCAGCGATGAAGATATGGATCAACCTGAGGACGTTCTGAAGGACTCCGGCTTAGTGGTTGGACCTAGTCACGGTACCAACATCTGTGAAAGTGTGGGCTCTCCAACAGCTCCACAACCCAATGATCAATCTATAGAAACTGTGGGGGCATCAGAGAAGGAATTGAGGAATGACAGTTTTGAAGAACCCCTATCGGTACCAACCGAAGAAAAGAATTCAGATGCTTCCAGGACGTCGAGGACGAATTCTCCAACTTCCAATAACTGTGAGATTCAAGAGACATCGAGTAATAATGGTGTGGATACCTCAGTGTCTATAGTGCCAAATTCGGTCCCTGCAAGTCAAGTGAGCATGGACACATCAGGTGCCGAACACAGAGACATTTCCATTGTTAAGCCAAGTTCAGGTCTGACCAGTAATGAGATAATTCAGCACACATCTTGTGCCGAATCTAGAGACATTGGAGAGGACCATGTGTCTCGATCAAGTGACAAAGGTCCGGGACCGGGACCGAGTTCACAGTCTGAACAGCATCTAAGTTCATCGGAACTGAACAAAGTGACCTCTAGTGTGATTGTGCCAAGTTCTGTGACATGTCCTCAAGAAAACACAGGAGCAAAAGATTCAAGGAGTGATTGTGCGCCCCAAGGTTCTAAACCCACTGATAAAGATATGATATCAGAAACAGCAGACTGTGATACAGATAAGCTAGCACCAGAGAGCACTTCAAGTAGTTGTATCATATCAGAGTACTTAAAAACTGATGGTGAAGCAAAGTTGGTGGATCCTAAGGATGGACCAATAACCATCGAACAATTTGTTGATTTCCAATCATCTGAGGATACCTCCAAGAAGATTGTCATCCCCATGTTAGCGCCAGATAAGTCCAAGAAAACTGACAATGCTGGCAATTTCAAATATGTATGGGTGAAATTCACCGAAGGACGTTGGATTGTGAATAAGAGTGTTGATGCAGAAACGGAAGCTCGGCAAACAGGGAAAGGATCTCGCAAAGCCAGGACGTTAGCGAGTTCTTTACCAAGACTACTCGGCGAGGGTTCGTCCACTGATACGGCTTCGGAATCCAACAACCTGGGGGAAAAGCTCACAAAGAAGAGGAGCAAAAAGCATCAACGAAAAAGGCTTGTGGATGGTAGTGGAGAACCGACGCCAGCGCCTGCCCTTGGACGTCAATCCCCAATTCCGACGATCAGATTGATTAGGAACAAAAATAATCCGCTAAAGATCAAAATGTCATGGCGCAAACTTGGCAAAAGCGGGCTTAAAAAGAAATCGCAAAAATCAACTCCCCATAATGATGAGACAATTAAGAGAAAGAAGAAACAGAAAGAGCCTGGAAGTTTGGAGGGCGCTTCAGGAGAGAAACCGAAAAAGTCTCGAGGGCGCAAAAAGAAATCTGAAACTGGTGCTGTGCAGAGGATGAAGCATTGGAAACTCCAGTCGGGAAAAAACAACGGGAAGACGCTACTGGACGAGGCTCCTTGTGTGTGCAAACAGAAAGGCTGTGGACGCAGGTTCAAGACACAGCTACTTCTGAAGATCCACGTCGAGTTCAGGCACAGTATGAGCTGGGAGGATTATCGCTGTAGCGGGCAGGAGAGCGAAGTTTCGGACGAGCAGCCCACGTGTACATATCTGGAATGTGGGCGTAAGTTTCAGTCGAGGGATCTGCTGAAAAGCCACGTGCAGATGGTCCATACCGTGACGTGGAACGACTATTGTAAATATTACCACCGTGTTGTCAAGAAGTCCCCACTGAAATCGAAGAAAAAGATCCCGAAGGCAGCAACAGTATCCAACGTACCCGAAAATGTGAGCTCCCAAACCCAGCCCTCTGAAAACAACAAGGGACCGAAACGAGGCAATGTGGACTATAGACAAATGTGGGCCCTTAATGGAAGCCAGAGACAGGGTTTTGCTGGCAGAGCGCAAACACCAAAAACTGTCGGAAAACCCCGAACAGGAGGAAGTCTGTCCCCGTGGAAAAATCTGCAGCAGCGTTATGTACAAGAAGGAAACTCGGAAAAACATGTAGGAACTACATCGTCTGCGCAACGAGGGGCGAGTCAAGGGAAAGGTGCGAAGGTTTTCTCCACCTCACTCTTCTGTCCTGGATCCCTGTTCCGAACAACGCCAGATGGTTTAATCATTTCGCCTACTACGAGACCAGCTCCTTTAGTTCACGGTTTGCCCACAAGGGGACCAGAAGGATCAAGTATACCTATCAGTGACAATATTCAGCATGGGAAGGCATGGGGTGCCTTGGAAACTGCACACTTATATCGACAACCTACTCTGGTTCCAGATATGGGCACCAGAGGGCCAAGCAGACCAAATATGCCTATACTTCCAAGACCAAGCAGTACCAATGCTCACCCTGTCTTTATGGGAAATAGTGGCTGTATGAATTTCCAGGATTTTGCCACAAGAGGACCCAGTCAGATGCATGTGCCTATGGTTAGGTACCCCTATGAGGTTCAACAATTTGCCAACCGGGGACCCAGTATGCTTAATGTGCCTTTGGAGTTATCTTCTAATGCAGTTCAAGCTTCGACCCCCAGAGGGCCAGGAGGACCCAGAGTGATGAATGCGCCTTCGGATAGATCTTCTGAAGCAGTTCAAGGCTTGGCCACCAGAGGGCCAGGAGGACCCAGTATGCTTAATGTGCCTTCGGATAGATCTTCTAATGCAGTTCAAGCTTCCGCCACCAGAGGGCCAGGAGGACCCAATGTGGTGAATGTGCCTTCGGATAGATCTTCTGATGCATTTCAAGTTCCGGCCACCAGAGGGACAGAAGGACTCACTATGGCCAATATGGCATTGGAAAGAACTTCAAATTCAGTTCAAGGTTTGGCCACCAGGGGGACAGGAGGACCCAACTTGGTAAATGTGCCTTTGGATAGATCTTCTGAAGCAGTTCAAGGTTTGGCCACTAGAGGGCCTAGAATACCCACAACACATATTCTGAATGTACCTAGATCTTCAAGTGACAAAACCTGTGAACAACTAGCATATAACCAGACTGTTACAAATGCGCCAAATATTCAAGGTGTGGTTCTAAGTTTGTCCACTAGAGGGCCAGTATTGGAGAAGACGACAGCCAATCCAGCCAAAAGGAGAACTTTGTCAGCCTCTTCAGGAACAATAAGAAGAACTGAAGCTTATCCTGTAAGTGCAGATTCCATGTCCCAGACCCAGGCGGAAAGAAGGGAACATGGTTTGAACACCGTCAGCAACCAGATGGGTACTTCTCAGAATGTAGGTGAACCTCCGCAAGTCGGGAATGCGGTCAGCAAAGGAATTCATTCACCCAGTACTTCAGGTTGTACAGAGAATACCGCCGCAATACTGAGGTCTTATCTTCAAGGGAAAACTGCAGGTGAAATTGACAGTCATGTGAATAATACAGATAGTCGAGCACATGTCAGATCTAACAGTGCCCCTAGTCATGCTGGAGGGGATTACCAATCTAGCAGCATGCTGGTGTTCCCGCGACCTGCTAGTGCACCCAGGGATGGCGAAGGTGATGCACGCCCCAGAAGTGCACCCTCTAATGAAAAAGGGTGTTCTCCGACTGCCTCTGTACCCTATAATGGCGGTGGGGACCCCAGCTCCACCAGTGCGCCCAGTAACAGACAAGGGGTACTCATACAAGCCAATACAGGAGAAAATGTGAACACAAGCGGGACATCTAGTATGGAAACAGTCAGTACGACTGTGTCAAGTAGAGAAACAGTCAAAACAACTGCAATAAATGATGATACGGTAACTTCACCTTCCTCAGTTCTCAATAATACAGTACAGAATGCCAAATCCAGCATTGCACCAAGCAAAGAAGCAGCTGCTATAAATACTCCTACTGAAGTGGTACCTTCAAGTGTTCCCTCAACGTCAAGCAATACTACGGCAGTTTCACAAGCTAGTACTGTACTTATTGATACGTCTCCCTCAAGACCAAAGGTCAGAATGACGCTGGCGAATATTCAGCTCAACAGCCTTCTCCTCTTGCCATTCTACCTTCTCAAAGACTTTCCAGCGATCATCAACGAAAGTCAGTGCGTCATGATCAACCTGAACTTCGTGCGGGCCCTCTGCGGAAGCAAGACCCCCAACATCTGGGTCATCACGCCAGAATCGACAACGATCTTACAGAACCTCATGTCCGGCACTGTGGCCCAAAAACAGGACCTACAGCTCTGCGTGGCGATCCCGTCGCTCCGCTTCAAGCAGAAGCTTCCGGGCGAGGAGATCACGATCAAAGAAAAGCTGGAGACGAAGTTCGGGGCGACGCACCTGAAGAAAAAAACCTTGGCGATCATCGGCAGCAACGGGAACATGTATAAAGCGCTCGAGCAGGTTCATATCATCTCCAAAGCGAAGCTGAGGACCATCGCCCGGAAGTTTCGGCTCCAGAGGCTCATGATGTTGTTCCAGGTAATTTCGTCGCACACCTACCCCGGCATCCGACGACACATTTACGACACCTTGCTCGGCGTCGATGCCGTGAATCGGCCCAGTACGGAAGAGTCCGAGACACCGAGGGTTGCCGAAACTACTGATCGAACAGTGAGGCTGGCCGGAGATGGAGATTATTCAACTGGACCGAAAAGAGTGGCCGATTTACCGCAACCTGTAAGGACTCAAGCTGCGGAACAAAATGGAGGAGTATTGAATATTACGATCCAAAATGGTTCCAGCTGTTCCTCAACTCAGCATCAAGCCAATGGGCAACTGAGCCATATGGGCCAGAGTGACGATGGAACTTCTGAGCCACATCTACTCAACTCGAATAACCAGCAGCAGCAATCTGGTTGGCACGAAAGTAGTGTGAGGGAAGGCCACTTGAGGGCGCTTCTGAATCAGCAGGCAGGTTCGCAGGCCGATAGTGGACAACATGGACAGCCTAGTCATATGAACCAATACAGTGCTTCTGAACCACACCCTATGAACCAAGGTCATTCACAGGTGGCCAATGGTCAGAATAACCACCCGATGAGTGCGCAGGGCGACAGGGCAGTGACCCAACAGCACCCTATGAACCAAGGGCATCCACAGGTTGACAGTGGTCAGCAAAATCACTCGGTCGCACAGGGTAACACGCCAGCCGAACATAACCCTATGAACCACAGTACCCATCAACATCTAGTACCGAATCATCACATGGGCGCAAATGGTCTGAACGCACCACCCCTTGGAGGGCAACAGGTAGCCAGTGTCAGCACCCTGACCTATTCCGGTACCTACCAGTCGCAGGACGGGCAGTCGGTCACCTATAACCAGTGGTGCCAGATCACACAAGGGCAGGGATCATCTAACAGCAAAGATGGGGCTCAGAATCCTGGACTACCCGGAGCACCTGCCACTGCACCAACAAATGGCCAACATCCTCAAAATGTCAACCCAGTAGGTCCTCATCCTCAGTTCCCGATATCACCACCAGGAGGCCAGCATGGCGGGGTGTATGATAATAGGTACCCTAATCATGGGGCAGTAATGAGTGGTTATCCGCACGTACCAGTTCGACCTCAAACATCATCAACAAGTCATGATGGACGTGACAACAACATCCGACATGGACCTTCTCGTCTCTCTCAGCTGCTGTCACCAAATTTCACGGCCGGACCTGGTCCTCGGATGCCAGGAAATCATCCCACTTCTTCAGCTGGGCCTGTTCAACCTCTAACAGCATCAACAAGCCTTGCTGGCTACAGACCTTCTCATCCTTCGCAGCTGGTGTCACGGACACAGAGTGGTACACAGAGCTCTCAAAGACCCAGGCAGTTTCCTGTAACATCGTCTGGTCAGGCTGGACCTGGTCAGTTTGGCGGTATCTCAGCTCACCAGCTATCACAGTTTAACATAAGACCACAGTCTGTGATTGGTGAGTCCATTAGAGGGAGCCACAATCAGTATCGTCCAGGTTTTTCACACCCACCAGGTGTCCAGAATTCGCACGGTATGGCGCAGCATGGTACAAGGCCGAACCATCCTCTACTGTCTCATACAGGTTATTCCAATCAAGCCCAACAACACACCTGGACTACCACAGGTAACAATCGTCTCCCTCATCAAACGAACCAGGGTCCGTCAGCGTACCAAAACAGTACATCCTATCAGCCAGGGTCAGCACAAGGAATCGGCATGTCAGACCACATGAATACTGTGAATGATCAAAATTTCCAGACTGGTGGAGGTGTGCCAAATTATGGGGGAAACTCACGAAATAATGCATATTTGAGGCAGCGAAATCAGCAGCGTTACATGAACAGTTTACGCCCACAGCAAGGCTACCCAGGTGGCGCCACCTATAATTCATCTGCTAGCCAAGCGAGAACTGGTCAGCATCATCCAAACTGGTCAGCTGGTGGTGCTGGTTGGAATCCTCCTCCTTACTGGTCACATGGTCATCATGTTGTCCAGCAGAGTGGTCAGCAGAGTGGTCCGCAGAGTAGCGATGCTCAGCACGGGACCAACTGGCTGGAGGATGTGCTACTCAACCCCAGAACCAATCCTCAATTTCTGCAGCTACAGCAGCAGCAGCAGCAGCAGAATATGCAGTATTACCAACAGCAGCAACAGCAGTATCACCAACAGCAGCCACAGCAGTATGAGGATCAGCATCAACAGCAGTATTGCCAACAGCAGCAAAATCAGCAGCAGCAGAATCAGCAGCAGCAGAATCAGCCGCAACCACAGATGCATGAAAATGAGCATCAGCATCAGCATCAGTGGCACCAGGATGCACCAGGAGGGGCATCGCATCCACAATCACAATCCAACTCCGGCGTAGAAAACCAGGCCCTAGACCTCTCAGCTAGAGTCAGCAATTCTTCTGGTATGACTGGCTTCGAGGTGTTCAACATCACAGGAAATACCCAGCGAAATGTGATGAAACTTCCCGTCCAGACCCTACCCAACCCCACCAGTGTCTCCCAGGTTGATACCGAGAACCGGGGTACGGATGAACCCAACCCTCGTCCTGCTCAAGCTACCACAACGTCTTTGACAAGGGATTGCAATAGCAGGTCATCATCTACAAGTAGTGCAGCACTAGGAGGTTCTGATTCGGAATCCCGGACCGGTCCTCTGGCAATGCAGACTCAAGGTTTGGGCGAGGATCCTTCAATGTGTATGGTGAAGAGAGAGCAGGATGTTAGTGCATCATCCTGTCAGCTTAATCAACCCCTCGATGATTTTAACGAGCCGCTTGATTTGAAAATACAATTCTCAAGGGATCAGGTCGAGACAGTTAGGATACTTCGCACAAGTACAGAGGATGCAGGATCGCCTCAGACTTCACAAGATGAATCTGAAGTTGAAGCGGCAATACCAGTTAGTGCATCACCTGAGATATCTCAAACACTACAGAGCCAAGACGTCCAAGGTACTAGTGCATCAGAAATTGACTCTGGTATTCCAACACGGTCTGCAACCGCATTACCTAGTTGCCAAGACATTCACAGTACTAGGGAAATGGAAATTGAATCTGGTATTCAAACATGTTCTAAAACCACATCTCTAGAACCCTCCACTAGCCAGGACATTCAATCTGAAATCTGCCTCGGTATTCCAAACAGTGCTGTTACAGAATCCCTTGAATCATCCGTGAACCAAAATGTGCAAGAAAATAGTGAGTCTAGAACTATTTCCCAGGGACCACCTAGGAGCCAAAACGTTCAAGAAACCAGTGACTCAGACTCTGTGGTAGCTGTACCAAATGGTTCAGTTACAAGTTCTTTTGGATCCACTACTAGTGAAAATACACAAAAAACTGGTGAATCTGTGACTGAACTTGAAGTACCTAACGGTTCAGTAATAGATATCCTTGTGTCCCCCACCAGTAAAAATTCACAAGGTTGCGAACCTGAGACTGATCCTCTTGTGCCAAATGATTCAGAGACAAACCACCATGGATCTTCTACAAGTGAAAATACACAAGGAAGTAATGAAAGCGAGACTATGCTGGTAGAACCATATGGTTCAGAAACTAACTCCCATTCTCAGCCAATAGATGGCGCCACCATTACGCCACCCTCACCAGCAGGTCCAAAACTTGTACAATCGGATAAAGATTCTTATTCATCGATGCAGAATAGGAATTCAGTGACTCAGAAATCTGGCTTGGAGGATTCTAAGAAGAACAAATCAGCTTGGAACCCCAAGCGCACGAAAAAAAATATCTCCGAAGATCCAGATGCTAATATATTCTTGAGACTCCTTGAGGACATATTCCAAGTATCGTCATCGAATCAAAGTCCTCAGCGATGTGTCAATCCTGATTTTCCGGAATCTAGGGATGTGGAGAGTGCTCTGAACGATTATGCAGGAATTCTCGATGGCCAACTGGAAAACTCTCCATCGGCTGAAATTGACGGTGGTCCTCAGAATAGCAGCATGACTGAGGACAGCTTGGAATCTCTCTGGACGGGCGATTCCTCGCTAGCGCTGGACGGAAAGGCGGATCCGGAGTTCTCAGATGGAGATGATATGAAAGTGAGGCTGGATCGAGAGCTGAAGGGACTCGGCGGGGACCTTGAATGGCTAGGCGAGCCACTTCTGATATTGGACAGTGATGATGAGGAAGATGATCAAAGTACCAGTCATGTGCCAAAAAAATGCAATTCTCAGGAACTGTCGCTGATTTCTCATGATAATGAAGAAACAGTGCCACCTGGTGGCAAAAATGAGCAACTACTTATGAAACAATTGGCAGAAAATCAAGGAACCACGCCAAGTAGTCGTAAGCACGAAAAACGCAAATCTCAGGAATTATCGCTGAATTCTTGTGATGGTGAAGAAACAGTGCCACCTGGTGGCAAAAATGTGCAACTACATACGAAACAATTGGCAGAAAATCCAGGAACCACGCCAAGTGGCCATAAGCACAAAAAACACAAATCTCAGGAATTGTTGATTTCTCATGGAGAAGGTGAATCTGTGCCACCTGGTGGTACAAATGTGCAACCACAAAGTATGCAATCAGTGGAAAAACCAGTCTCTATGGTACTAACAACAGAAATAACAAATGAACATAGTGTTTCTGCTGGAGGTGCAAGATCAAGAACAAGGGAAGATTTTGGGCGAAAAGGGTCATCCCATGACTCAAATTCAAATGATAGAAGGGAAAAGCGAAGGGTAAAAAGAGGGGTAAAACGAGGGGCACCTGAGGATCAGCCCGTTAGAATGGAGAGCGGACTGACTCTTGCAGAACAGAAACTGGAAATGCGAGTCTGGATCCAAACCAAACTTGCCCATCAGTTCAGCACGAGATTGACTGTGATGAATTTGAAGCGTAAATATCGGAAGATCAACGCATGCCAAGCCAAGCTCAGGAAACTTATGAACGATTTCTGATGAAAGTAGGCATGATATGAGCTCAAGGCCAACCAGAACCTTGCGCCTGTGCTTCCAAGAATATTTCTTGGGCTTCCTGATTATAATAGGAGTCTGAGAAAATAGACTGGAGCAACCCATTCTTGCCCAAGGTTTTCTAAAACAACTTCGTAATTTTACTCGATCATTTTCGGAAATTTTAAAGGTGAAATGGTGATCAGAACTAAAATTCCTTCTTTGAGGATTTTAATTTTGATGATTAAATCTTGATGCATAAGTTATTTTTTCCGCATGCAGGAATGGTTGTTATTGAGATTTAGGGATGGTGCAGGTTATAGGTTCTGTAGAATAAAAAATTAATCCGAGGCGCAAATTAACCGAATTTGTTATTTTGGATTTTTCCGAGATTTTTTATTTTGTGAAGCCAATATTGAAGGTTAATATTCTAATGACAGGAATAATACATCCAACTTTCATTATACCTAACTTACCTCACACGAGAATGTTCGGCAGAATAAACCACCCAGATTAATTTCATATTCTACAGTATTTTTACCCGTGTATGTGTCACCTCCCCCCCCCCCTCCTCCTCCTCAGCATGTGTTGTGAAAACTATTCAACTCTCATTTTCTTGCCAAAAATCATTTTTCTTTGATCATGGTGGAACACTCAGAATTAATCCCTAACAGTGTATACCAATGTCTATGCAGAATATTTAGATGAACAGATGTGGGCTGCCTGAAATGTCTTAACCCTTACAATGCTGAGGCGACTTTCATCCAAAGCATGAGGATGCAAACATTTTTGAAAAACATCTAAACCCTGTCATGTTGGTATTCATTGGATAGCTCTCACTGAGAACTCTCAAATGAGTACCCATGTGCCAGGGTTTCAGTCATTTTTTCAGGGGATTTGCATCATTTTGTATTGGCCAAATTAGCCACCAGGAGCATAAGGGTTAATTCTCAATTTTTTGTGATCTTGAAGATTTGATACCAGTGTCTGATTTATCTGTATTTTAAAACAATTATTCCTTTCAGAGTCAACTTTCCTAAACCCTATTCTTGCATGTGACAGCCAAAAATGGCTCTACTATTTAAAGTATACTTTCTGATGAAGGCATATTTTGGAATTTCTTTTTAACAGAAATGTTCTTCGGAGACAAATTCAAAACTCTTCTTCAAATACTTGTATGTCTTGAATTCATGCTTTTTCTGTGCTCCAAGTGATAACTGAGAGTGAATAAAAATCATTTATGACCAGCGGAACATGAAAATATGTCTCAATAAAGAAGGATTTGAAATACTAGTATTTGATTGAAAGATTCCTTTATTTTCTTATAACAATGTGTCTCTACCATCCATGCCTGAAGCAAACTTTTTAAGGATTTTCTGATTTTCAGTGCTCTCTCACTGACCAAGGCATTTTGTTGGAAACGTGAAGAATAAATTTTCATCAGAATTTAGCCATCGACATTCTTTCAATTAATTTAGGAATTTAATCTTAATTTTTAAGTTATTTTCAAAACAGAGATCCAACTGACACTTTTTTATTTTCATAAATCCAACTGACACTTGTATCTTTAGGCATGAATTGGTTAAATCATTTTGTTACAAAATATTATCAAAGATTCCAGAATGACTGGTTGCATGAGGCATGCTTTTTTAATTTCCAATTTTACCAATAGAGGGCAGGGCATGATGCCAAGTTAAGATGTTACAAGAACTCTGATAACATGATAGAGAGTGGCAAAATGAAAACTGTTTTATAAGCTTGACATTGTATAGCAAACTTATACCTTATAATGGCAGAAAAACTTTCAAGTGGTAAAAGATATAATCTCTCCTGTTACTACAGACGTTACAAGAAATAAAATATCCAGATAGACAGTGGTGAAATGAGAACTGGTTTTATAAATTGAAATTATATGGAAAACATATCTTTCGGTGGCAGAAATACTTTAAAATTTCTATTAGTAATATAATTAACCTCACCTGTTTCTTAACCCTTCCAATGCTGAGACTACTTTCGTCCAAAGCACAAGAATGCAAGATTCTTGAAAAACCATTAAAACCCTGTCGTCTTGGTATTCATTTGAAAGCTCTCGCCGAGTACTCTCAGTTGAGTACTCATTTGCCAGGGCTTCAGTAATTTTTCGGGTTTTTTGCATCTTTTTGTATTGGCCAAATTAGCCACCAGCAGCATAAGCATTAACACCGAAATACAGTGAACTTTGTTGCATGTTTTGCTACTTGAAATGTGTCAACCCTGTTTTAACTCATATCTTACCAGGAGTCTAGAGACTATCTTACATTCATGGGAAAATCCTGACAACAGCCCAACATTTTGATAAATATTTAAATGTAAGTTATTGTTTTTGTTTTATGTTTTTCAGTTGGTCCCGAAATTGAAAATTTTTTGTTGAACTTTGACAGGTTAATTGCAATCTCTAGATTCTAATGTGTTAATTCTAATTCTGGTACTTAGTTTGTCACTGGTATTTTCAAGTTACATTCATATGCCTGACTATCTGAGCTTAAACTGGTTAATTCATTTCATAATATTTGGTTATAATTCATTATTTGCCACAAATAAGCTACTTTTAAATTACACATTTAAAGTTAGTTTCACATTTACCGGTATTTATTTAAAAAAAGAATATCACTGAAATTGTTGAATTTTAAGTCTTTATTTTTTTGTTCAAAGGAGATTAATGATCATTCTACATTCTGCTATATTAAGCTGGGAGTAATGAGACCAAGTTCATTCAAGAATCATAATTTATCAGCTGTTCTGTGTGAAATTGAGGGTTTTTCTATGTGAAATTGAGACTTGAAGTTAACTCTTCCAATGCTGAGGTTGTCCAAAGCACAAGGATGCAAAGATTTTTGAAAACCATCTAAACCCTGTCATGTTGGTATTCATTGAAAAGCTATCGGTGAATACTTTCAGATGAGTACCCATATGCCAGGGTTTCAGTTGTTTTTCAGTTTTTTTGCATCATTTTGTATTGGCAAAATTGGCCACCAGTAGCATAAGGGTTAACCTGCCTATGTAAATTCACAGGGTCAAAATGTTACAGAGCATTAAAAGCCAGATTATTCTAAACTAAGATATGGGATCTGGAGGGGTGCTCCCAAGACTGGTATACAAGGCAAGACCTGCAGTGCCAGCCCTTTCAATTAGAGACCACATCATCTTAACCAATTGACACTCACAGTTTCTCTGGAAGGTGTCGTCTGCTACTTTCATACTTTTGAAAATAACTTGTGATCAAAGCAAAATTTCTGAAAATATATGAAGGAGAGTTGTTTTTTGACTTCTGATCAACATTCCTCCTTCAAACTTTTTCAAGAAAATGCTTTTGTAAGTAAAATATTTCCAAATTTGTCAGGCCTCTTTTGGCCTCTCTGAGTGTGAATGGGTTAAACCATTAATGTCTGTAGCACCCAAAACCACCTGACTATTTTGGTCATATCTCTCTAACAGGAACAAATTCAGAAAATATTTGAGAGAGAAATAGCGTTCGAAATTCGACCCACAACTCTCCTTCAAATATTTTGTGAATTCATGATAAGTTCCTTAGTCAGGTATTGGAAGGGTTAAAGGGTTAAATGCCCACAGGTTAACCCTTATGCTGCTGGTGGCTAATTTAGCCAATACAAAATAATGCAAAAATCCTGAAAAATTACCGCAACCCTGGCAAATGGGTACTCATCTGAGAGTACTCAACGAGAGCTATCCAATGAGTACCAACATGACAGGGTTTAGATGGTTTTCAAAAATATTTGCGTTCTTGTGCATTTGACGAAAGTAGTCTAAGCATTGGAAGGGTTAATGACCAACATCGAGCCGGTGTTGCCTACTCTGTAGTCGTGTGTCGCTTCTTCCGTAACTTACTTCAAACTAATACGGCTGCCAGGTACAGGGAGTGCTCTGAAATATTTTGATCACTTCAATTCAAGTTGGTGGGTCAGCTTTAATGAAGATGTCTTTGACTATTAGTCAGACGATTTACCTTTGTACATAATGAATAAAACATTCTTATTGTATCTTTACTTGTTTATTCCAATATTATTTATTGTCCAGGAATATGGTCACATATATACATCCTGTTGTTTTGTTATATGGTTGGTAGGAACTGGCACCTTAGGCAGAGAAAAAAAAATGTTTGTTTCCTGTAACTGTCTGAAAAAAATAGGGTAGGTAGGTCGTAAATTTTGATTTTTAAAAAAAGAAATTGTGTTTTATGCATGTTTTTTGATGATTTGGAGTCAGGAGGGCTGAAAAAACTTAAGGGTAGGGATTGTTTTGAATAAAAACTTGTTAGGCTAGGGTTACAGGAAACAAACAACTTTTTTTCTAGGCCTTATGATACAATACAACATCAATATTTCTCTATCAATACAATATCATTAATAACAATATTGTTAATGATACCTACTGCCTCCTTGTGACTTAAATTTGTTAAATTTAGCGTAGTCAACTTATAGAAATTCACTAATGATTAGAAAACTGCCTTCGTGTAGTGATGTCCCAGGAGTAGTTAAGTCAATTTAAAAATCATCAAGCTGTATCAATATCACAGATCTTAAACGATACCGCTATTTTTCCTTTTAAATATCGTTATTTGGTAGAGATGTCATTGTTTAGAATTTTTTCTCGATTCAATATATTGATAAATTGTTTTCAATTTCGATTATTTCAATACGATCCATAGAAATGCTATCTATGCCATGATGGAAAATCATGAAGCATTGATGCTGGTTTTTCACCATTTTATGAGGGTGCTGCCTCATTTTATTGCTTCCTCTTGGAATGCTACAAGAAAGGTGAGGCATGACCATGTAGAGAAATGCATTTAGAAAGTATGTGACCAGCAACACATGCAATATTCTGCTCTAAATTTCTTCTCTAAGTGTCCATTTTCATGTTTTTGATATTTTGATATATTGCGATATGTATTGACAAGTGAAAGCAGGCTGTATTGTTTAAGGAGAGTTATCGATATGGACCATATCAATGACACCCCTATTATTTGGTATTGTATCTAAAACCGGTTCCATTCCCCAATCGTTGGATATGAGAAAGCAGTCAATCAATCAAATGATGATAATTAATATAAAATCATAAGTATATTAAACAATTTTTCTCAAGAACATTTGTAAATGATAATGTTATTAATAGAAATAAAACAATTGAAATGTATAGTGATAACTGGTAATCCAGGTTATATATTTCTTTAACCCATTCATGTCTTGAGATCTCTGAGACACTGTTTTCTGCTTGCTATGATGATTTAGAAAATACCTCAAATAAAAGATTTAGGTATAGAAAATATTTAAAGACGACCTTTATCATGGTTTCTTACGAACATTCTTTTAGAAATAATTTTGTACATTTTCATTGAGATCAATTTTTTCTAGGATCTACATGCATGGATGGGTTAAACCTTGATTGATAGAGTAACTGTTGATAATTTTAGAACTGCAAATTTCCCTTGATGGGGTATGAGGATGTCATGGAAAAAAATGAACTACCGTAAATTCTCAGTCATTTGGGACACTTTTTGATAATTATGATTTTTATGGGTTTAGGGTGGCCCATGTTTTCTTATATTATTGATAAAGCAGAGTGATTTTAGTGACCTGTGAGATATGGCAGGTGAGATGCTGGCATGGCCAATATTTCCAAATAATTACTTTGCAAAATAATTTATTATAGTGGTCCATATTCCTAGGGTGGTCCAGATTTATGAGAATTTACGGTAAATACTCCCAGTCAGGGGTATGCTTTTCCATATTTCTGTAGGTTCATGCCTCAGAAAGGCAAGTGGGTAAATTCCAATA
>OZ012689.1:8537082-8547082 GCA_963942565.1 Maea johnstoni | reverse complement strand
CACCCACATCACAGACACAAATAGACTTTTTTGCATGTTTTGAAAAGTGTGTCATGGTCTAGTGTGATCTATTTTTCATGCCCGCAGAGACTCCCCATTTTAATATCATCAGTTATATATTTCACATTGTAGCCCAAGGCATTCACGGGCTAGTATTGTGTTCTGGATTACGTATTGTAATTCATGAGGATTGGAGTATAATGCCATCAAGCTGTCAATCATTATTCCCATTGTCAGGAAAATGCCACCAGCTGCGAATTGTTAGGTCAGGATGCCCTGGCGGAGTCCAAGACCAAGACAAAAAAAGATATCCGGTGTCTCGAAATCTGACTGGTCATTCTTTACCCTCTAGCAGGGGTGGCCTGTTTACAGACATGTTATTATATCACTATAGGTTTCAAAATACTTGGATTTGAATCTTTATTTATTGTCACATTGTCTTTCTTAGGAAGCTAAGTTATTATAATTTAATTGATATTTGATATAGCCAGAGAAATACATCCCCTTGATCCGCAACCCCATAGGTACTGCATGCTAGCCTCTACGGCATCTGCGCCTCGGGTTACGCGCTGTAGCCTGGGGTTGTATTGGTCACGTGATCTGTGCACTACTGGCTGGCTGGGGGATGTTATCCTATCTAGGTCAGATAGTGAGAGGCAGCGAAATTTGATGATTCATGACCAGTGCCCACTCCCTGTCTACTTCTCTCAGATATAGCACCCTTTTCACCTATAATGTTCAAAACGAGTTTAAAGAATAGTCAGTGGACAGATGTTTATGGTCCACATATATCTTTTGGTATGGTGAAGAAATGTAGAGTATCTGTAAAAATCACCTAATTACTATCATGTCAGTCACTGGCACCTTTCTCACATGCTTTATAATTGATATGAACATGTGTCAGTGAAGAGGGTCTCCTAATATTTTCTTAATTCTGATTTTGTTGGAGAAATACCACTAAAAAGTCAGGTGGTTTTGCCTGCTACAGGCATGAATGGGTTAAGTTCTAGGAACAAATTAGCATTTCCCAAAAATTACAACATGTGATATTTTACTTTTTTTTTTTACTCATTCATGCTTGGAGTGCCCAAAAACAATCATCTAATTAAGTGAACGTTTTTTACCAGTGCATTCTTTGAACAGTATTTGAAAGGAGAAATGTTGATCATCAAAAACAACTTAATAACTCTCCTTCAAATATTTTGTATATGTGTGGTTACATTTAATTCTAAACTAACTTTGAGAAGCAGCATAATCCCAGGCAACCTTTATATATGCAATTTACGGACATGACTGGATTAAATTGTTTACCTTTCTATCACAGTGCATGAGGGCTATTACATTTGAATGTACATGGGGGGGGGGGGGGGGTGGAACGCTCACAATTTCAGACCCCCCCAATGATTTTTTTTTCATGTAAACCCCCAATCTTTTCATCTTGACCCCCTCCCCCCATGATTTTTTAATAGGTGAGCGTTCCACCCCCCCCCCCCCCCCATGTACATTCAAATGGAATAGCCCTGACTAATTCGGTGATATTTTTGGCCATTACATTTATTTAGGAAAATATTTGAAGGGGAAATGTTGATCATAATCCAAACATCAATTCTGCATCAAATATTTTGTGAAGTTATTGTTAATTCTCAAATAATTGCATACCCGTCAAGTCTCCTGTTTTTAACAGGAGTCTCCTGTTTTTTGGACTTCATTTTACCTGCCTCCTGTTTTTCTCCTGTTTTTTTCTTGTCTCCTGTTTTTCTCCTGTTTTTCTAGAAAACCAGTCTGAATCGACTATTATCTCCTGTTTTTCCTCAAGTTCAGCCCAGATCTACAGCTAAGCATGCAACTCAGCTCTTCTAGCTTGCCTAAACAATACTCAGTTGACCTAATTGAACCCAGCTTGCCCAAAAGTTGCAATTAGTCTAGATAACCATTACTATTTTAGCAGTAGATATGTTTTAATTGATATTAAGCTGAATTTTAAGAAGTAGAAAGAGGTGCATGCTGGTCTAGCATCATAACATTAAAAAAATAGCTGATAAGGAAAATGAACCTCCACGTAAAAGAGCAAAATACATGTGCAAATTTAGTGATAAAATTGCACAAGAGTATCCAGATATCACAAGAAGTAAACTGGGAGATGTTCACGCCTTCTGCAAAGTGTGTAAAGTGGACATATCTATAGGAAATGGTGGGAAAAGTGATGTTGAGAGTGGAGAGTATTGGCACTACATTAGGTAGGAGCCACCTGGTGGGACGTTGGTAAATTATATATACAGGTGCGGCACCTGGTGGAAAGTTGGTAAACTATCGTATATGGTAGCGGCACTGCCGCGTGAGAAAATCTCCTGTTTTTATTTTGTCTGGGGTTGACAGGTATGTAATTGTCATAAGTATCATAGATCCAGACGTCCTTTGACAAGTAGATTTCCGGACATGAATAGGTTAAATTGTGTACCCGTCTGTCACAGTGTCTGGAGGTTAGCTAGAATTATCCCAAGAATGCAGAAATCAACATGTAAGTGAGTGCATTTCCCCGTAAAAAAAAGAGTTATATATAATCGTGACCCTGCCAGGTTCTATTGTACATTTCCCTTGTACATGCAGCCAGATGTGAACTGAAGTTTGAATAGTGATAGTATAAATAGAGAGTGCTCTATTTGTTATCCCTTTCACATGCCCAGAAGAGGGGGGATTGTTTGTTTGACAAACATGGCAAAAAACAAACAATAACAGCCATTTTTCTTATTTTACAGGCTGAACGCTTCATTAGGTCCTGAATGATTTGGGCATTGGATAAGAAGGGTTTCCCCTTGATTGAGAATGGACAAAAGGGAGGATTTTATGTTGGAGAATAGACAGAGTCAACTGTTTGAGAATCATTTCACGGCAAGGAGTTGTCAGGTGAACTTCAGGATACAGAGAACGTACTGCTTGGTGTTTGGAATAAGGTAAGGAAACCCTTAGAAAGATACCCCATTTTTAAACTTGGTGCAAAGGTAGGAAAACCTTTTAAAGATACCCCATTTTTAACCTTTGGCATGCCCCTTTTTTAGAGTGAACTGCTTGGCGTTAGGAATAAGGCAGGTTAGCTCCCTAAAATTATCCCATTTTTAACCTTGGTGTAAGGAATAAGTAAGGGAATCCTTAGAAAGATACCCCATTTTTAACCTTTGTCATGCCCCTTTTTTAGAGTGACCTGCTTGATGTAAGGAATAAAGTAGGTTAACTCCCTAATAGGTAACTCATTTTAATCTTTGTGTTAAGAATGAGGTAAGGAAATACCCTTAGAAAGATTTCCCATTTTTAAAAGTGGTGTTAGAAATAAGAACGCTAACCTTAGAAAGATACCCCATTACTAACCTAGGTGTTAGGAATAAGGTAAGGAAACCCTTAGAAGGATACCACAACTCAACAACCATGATCGAGTGGTCTGTTTTCTAAGAAATCTCCATTGGATGTCAAGGGAAGTACGTGGCCCACATTTCCCAGTAATTATTTTTCAAAATAATTATGTTGGCCAAGATTTCTAGGGCAGTCCAAATTAACAAAAAAAAAAACGGTATATGACTAACCTTTTCTCTGAGTGCAACTCTTTTAACTAACTAATGCTAACTACAGCCACGAGTTCTGGTGAAAAATTTCAAGGAAAAAAGTATTTGATTTTTAAAATATCAATTAGAACAGCTCCAACAACTCTCCTTCAAATATTTTGTAAAATGATTCATGAGTTCCAAATTATTTTCACACGTATCAAAGTTTCAGACAATAATTCCACGGGTTGCTCTTCAGCCTTAATGGGTTCAATACAGAGACTTAGCCAGGATTTTCATAACAGGGTGTCCAAATATGGATTTGAAGAACTGGAGTGTCCAAAATCCCTGATTGAAAAAGTAAAAATCATTACACTGATTATGTACATTAACAAGTAAAGTAATTATATGCTTAATTCCTCAAAGAATGTCTTTGTTATTATTTTGAAGTCAAAACTTTTTGTAAATTTAACTTGAAATTAGTATTTATAAAAAAAACACATACCAAAATCCAGGGTGTCTTTTTACCTAAAATCTGGTATTTTTCATGAACCAGGGAGTCCAAAAGACACCCAGGCACTCTAGACCCTGGTTTAACCCATTAGCACTCAGACTTTCTCTAGAAAGTATCGTCTGCTTCTCTCATATATTTGAAAATAACTTTTGAATAAAGCAAAAGTTCAAAAATAATTTGAGGGAGAGTTGTTGTTTGTAAAATATATTCAAAATCATCAGGCCTCTTTTGGCCGCTCTGAGCATTAATGGGTTAATATGTGTTTATTTTCTGGCCCTTTCTATGGTGAGAGTATCCAATATACATTATTATAAGCCTGTAGTGCATGAGAAAAATATGCTATAACAATACGCTCTCTATTTTTGATGGTGCTGCAATGTTTATTTAACACTGTCCAAAACACATTGTGAAACAACAAAACTCATATAAATCGTTTACATCTGAATGGCATCTTATATAAACACATAATGTAACTTGAGTCTTGCCAACACGCATAACATTGAGATATGGAATGAAAAATATTGATTTGTCACATGGTATGTTTACTGTACCTTTCGACCAATCAAGCGTACAGTTTTTAGGTTAACCCTTTCATGTCTGGAGATCTTGACATACATCATCTGGACTTATACTTAACCCTTCCAATACTTAGGCAACTTTCCTCCAAAGCCCAAGGACGCAAAGACTTTTGAGACCCATCTAAACCCTGTCATGTGGGTATTCATTGGAAAGCTCTGGCTGAGTACTCTCAAATGAGTACCTGTTTGCCAGGGTTTCAATGATTTTTTCAGGTTTTTCGCATAATTCTATATTGGCCAAATTAGCCAGCAGCAGCTTAAGGGTTAAGCAAATAATTGTCGAAGAAATCCTATTTTATCATTTTTATTACCATATTGCTCCCATTAACTGTAAGGTAAGGTAAGGTTAAGGCCTGATTACCATTTGCAGATGAAGCTGGGAATAACAAGGAATTCCTGGGATTATCCTAGGAAAATCCAAGGTTTTCCTCGGAAGTCAAAGCTATATTTTGTAAGAGGTAAGGTTAGCCCTTTCAATACTGAGGCTACTTTTGTCCAAAGAAGAAGCATGAAAATATTTTTTGAAAACCATCTGAACCCTGTCATGTTGGTATTCATTGGATAGCTCTCACTGAGTACTCTCAGATGAGTACCCACTTGCCTGGGTTTCAGCCATTTTCAGGGGTTTTTTGCGACATTTTGTAGAGGTCAATTTAGTTACCAGCAGCATAAGGGTTATGGCCTGACTTATACCATTACCAATTAAAGCTGGGAATACCAAGCAATTCCTGGGATTATCCTAGGAAAATCCAAGGTTTTCTTAGGAAGTCAAAGCTATATTCTGTAAGAGGTAAAGTTAACCGATTCAATGGTGAGGCTACTTTTGTTCAAAGAAGAAGTATGCAAATACTTTTTGAAAACCATCTGAACCCTTTCAAGTTGGTATTTATTGGATAGTTCTCACTGAGTACTCTCATATGAGTACCCAAATTCATTTCACTTCTTTAATAATTTACCTAATGTTTATATCCCATTCTAAGACGTCTACCCATATTTAGTTCTATATTGGCTCACCAGGCGGCCAGCATGGGTTCATTTGGATTTCTTGATTCTGACTGATCAGTGTGAGCACCCTTGGTGCCATCTATCACCAGCCATTGGAACTAACACCTAGACATTAATCGAATGATAGAGACCAGAACAGAGGAAAGCATAATTTATTGAAATCATGGACTAGGAGCTAGTCTAGGGTATTCCTAGCTCTATATATAGGTCTGTTTGACTAGGATTTAAGGTGACTTCTACACTAAGTGGCCCATGGTGGATACAAAAGCGTGGATCTATTCTGGGTGGAAACATACAATGGTGCAGTGTGCATACCGCCTATTACTTGAGCCATGCACCTAAGAAATTGTTTATTCTTCTTCAATACGAGCTGGCTTAGTATAACATACACCCTTTTTCTACGACCATGCACTTAAGAATCTGTTTATCCTCCTTTAACCCTTCTAATGCTGAGGCTAGTTTCATCCAAAGCACAATGACACAAATATTTTTATAAAAACATCTAAACCCTGTCATGTTGGTATTCATTGGATAGCTCTCACTGAGTACTCTCATGTAGAGCACCCATGTGTCAGGGTTTCGTTCATTTTTCAGAATTTAGTATGATTTTGAAATGACCAAATTAGCCAAAAGCATCATAAGGGTTAAACTGTTAGCCTCCAAATACACATTCCGATGTGACTAAAGATATTTCCCTACTTATCAGATATGATTGCGTGATTACTCTTGAATGTAGTGTTATATTACCAAATATCATTCTTTGTATTTTTTCTCATTTCGTTCAGGTGTTCTTTATTTTGGGGGATGAACAATAGATGAGAGGAGAACAATAGGATGAATCTCAGGTGTTAATCCCATTGTTAACTGCCAATCTTGCACCTCCATACAGGTGAGTGTTAGCGGCTTTAAGTTAGGTAACCATAACGATGCATTGATTCCAGGTATTTGCCAGGCGGAAAATAACAATGGAAAGTACAAAGGAAATTCCTAAGCAAACTCACTCAGGCAGGGGCTGGGGATATCCATTAGAGTAAGTGAGTGCACATAGGGCATATATATATATATACAGGTAAACTTGGATATGACAGACCACTGTACGACAGATTTTTGCATATGACGGACAATATGCTTGGCCCCAGTCCGATGCATATCAGGTATTTGTCATATGTATAAGACAGATTTTGCATATGACGGACCAATTATCCTGGTCCCATTGAGTCTCTCATATCCAAGTTCACCTGTATATACATATATATATATATATACATATATATATATATATATATATATATATATATATATATATATATATATATATATATATATATATATATATATATATATATATATATATATATATGTATATATATATAAATATATATATATGTATATATATATATATATATATATATATATATATATATATATATATATATATATATATATATATATATATATATATATATATATATATATATATATGTATGTATGTATATATATATATATATATATATATATATATATATATATATATATATATATATATATATATATATATATATGTATATATGAATAGGAGGTAACATAAGAATGCAACATAAAGGAATGTTTACCAAAATTCAGTCTTCAGCTTTCCTTCAAATATTTTGTGATTTTATAACCTTAAGTTATTTTCTATCATTTTGGTCATCCCTTAAGTATGGATTGTGACAGTTCCACTGTTCAGAGGAACTACTGACAGTGTCATCTATGCACTACTTGTGATTTTTGATGTTTTATTGGAAGATGTTTATATCTGTATTCTATTGCTATGGAATATTACTGAAAAGACTGAAGAGGTTGCACATATAATTCTATGATAAGGATTTTATATGTATATATATATATATATATATATATGTATATATATATATATATATATATATATATATATATATATATATATATATATATATATATATATATATATATATATATATATATATATATACACACATGGGGGTATACGTGGGGTAAAAAGCCCTGTCAGAATCCCTTGGTTGAGCCACCCTATAGAGTGGGGTAAAAAAACAACTGTCAGAATCCCTTGGTTTAGCCACACTCTTGATTGGGGTAAAAAGCAGAAAGCCCTGTCAGAATCACTTGGTTGAGTTACACTGTAGAGTGGGGTAAAAGCCCTGTCAGAATCCCTTGGTTGAGACACACTATAGAGTGGGGTATAAAGCAGAAAGCCCTGTCAGAATCCCTTGGTTGAGACACTATAGAGTGGTATAGAAAGCCCTGTCAGAATCCCTTGGTTGAGACACTATAGAGTGGTATAGAAAGCCCTGTCAGAATCCCTTGGTTGAGACACACTATAGAGTGGGGTAAAAAACAACTGTCAGAATCCCTTGGTTGAAACACATCATGGTGGGAGAATTGCCAGTGTCTTGGGGTGAGGCGGTGTTTTTCGCAGGGTACCCCGGTTTCCTCCAACAATTATAACTGGCTTATATAATCTTGGATTAAGAAAAGAATGGATATGTAACGAGAGACCAATTACTATATGCCCTATAGTTACATGCTAGCCTCATGCCAGGACTAGCAGATAAGGCAGCAGCACGAGGTCACGTGGGAACAAGGACCAATCAGGGCTCCCGCATCGATTACATTACAGAGAAACCTTATCTCCACCACCTGCTGGGGGTGCCCAGAGCACCTATTAGCGACTTTTAATTGACACTGTTTGAGGCTAGCATGTTCAGGTTGACCGGCTGGTTTCCATTCCATGTGTTGGTCTTCTAAGATATAATTCACAACTTAGCTGCAATATGGCAGAAAAAGTAAAGAAAAACAAAATTCCAAATTCCAAATTAAACTAAACATTGAAATGAGAAAGCTCTCTTGTCAGAATCCACACTCCCCCCACCCCCCCCCCCCCCCCCTCCACACCCTCATCCCCCACCCTGGTATGGTTACCTAAGAAATTGTGGCCAGATCAAGTTGTCAGAGATCCTTGATACAGGTATTTCTCCACACCATATTCTGTTTATGCATCAGGTGTGACCTGCTTCGAGCAGTGCTGGGGCATGCTAGAAACTCTACTGTGAAAGGTGATAAATGGGGATGAAGAATGATGCCTATATTTATAACAGCACCCTTGCGTTCAGGGTGCAGCCCACCATGGACATCTACCTTCTTGACCAATCAATGCGAAGGAGTGGGGTGTTTTTGTCCAGTGCACCTAGGTCGTTTGATGCCCCGGTTGCTGGTCATGCCACCCTTTTGTGTGTGTGCCGTGGCCGATGACAGGAGAGCGGGGCACCCTTATTGTACCCAAAGGGTGTTTATGTGACCGCTGCTCTATTTTTATCAGGCCAAGGCGCCCTGCTTGAGTAAAGGGGCGTTTTCCCACCGCTGGACTGACCCCCTTAGAAGAACCCAGGCTTCCCCTCTTTTGCTTCACTGCCTTCACCCTTCCATTATCAATAGTAATTGTTCCCGACCCTTTTGTATGGTCACATTTTTCTGCTGTCCAGTTCTATTGAGCCGGGGCTGCCCATTGTCCGGCCATTCTCCCCCAAGCTGCCCTTTGTGTAGTATTTAAATACAGTTATTGTGCAAGAGTTATCTGTAGGCCTGACTGGCCAGCCAGTGCCTGACTGCCTGCTCGCCCTACTGCATGTACTTAGTCAGTTCTCACTGTGCTCAGATCAGCTCACACGCTGCTCGCTTGTGCTCTCACGAGTACACGCATCTCACAACTACTACTACTACTACACTATTGGCATCTGCACATAGGACAGGTAAGAACATTGTAATACCTATCCTCCCATCTCCTTGTCCTGTCCTGTTCACTAGATATACCAGAGGTTTTCTGTTTTCATATCTTATCACATAGTGACCCTTCACCATGCTGTAGAGTCAAGCCATGCTGTGTATATATGATACATGTGCTTAACAATATAGTGGATACAGGTGATTATTACTAGTTTTCCTTCTCTGACATCCTCCTTCAGTACATGGCACCTGATTTACTAGTTGATTTTCTATTCATTTATTTTCTGACATAGTATCTTACCATGCCTTCAAGCCATGCTGTGTATATGATACATGTGCTTACCACTGTTGTGGATACAGGTGTTTGTAACTAATTTTCCTTCTCTGACATCCTCATTTCTGTACATGGCAATTGGTGTACTAGTTGAGTTTCTATTTATTTATTTTCTGGCGTAGTAACACTACACCATGTTTTTAAGCCATGCTGTGTATATGATACATGTGCTTATAGCACTGTAGTGGATACAGGTGATTATAACACAGTACATGGCACTTGATTTACTAGTTATTATTATTTGCTCACATACGATAGTAATTATACCACATGGTTT
>OZ012689.1:8534127-8536882 GCA_963942565.1 Maea johnstoni | reverse complement strand
CATTTAAATTCAAATTTCTACATGCATTTCATACTGTCAGTCAAAATCCCAATAAAATCTCTTGCACTTAAAATAATACAGCAGGAAATCTGCTCATTGGTTGGTGGTCTTATAGTATATTTTAGCCTATAGGGATGAGGTACTGGTTGGCGCTTGTTTGAAATCGACTTGGCAAGGCCGCGGGTTACCATTATTGTATTGTTGGATTCCGTCGACGTATAATGCACTCTCTTGTGATAAAGGCAAGAATAATTCATGCGACGGACGGACGGACGGCGGTGGCCAGACTAACCACTACCCGCTGACCGCTATTGAAGCCAGGGAGTGTTGAGTGTGCGATGGTCCCTACGGCCACCAGCGATGCTTGCCCGCTGCCACCGCTGCCCCTTCCCAGTCTAGGGTTATGTAATCGCGGCCGTATTGTGCGGCTCAGACCGACTGACTGACCGGAGGCTTTCGACCGATCAATACTTGAAATGAATAGAACTATTTTCTGTTGTGAGACACCGGGGAGGTAAACAGCTGCAGTTTAGTGCGTATTGTTCTTAACTAGATGTCATCTTCACCATCCAGTCCACATCTTCATCCTCATCATCGTCATCCTCATCATCCTCATTATCTTTGCGATACTCTACTCGTTGATTGCGCCCGCAGTATGGATTAGGAACTGCTAACAGTATCGTCCGTGCACTACTTGCGATTTTTGGTTTTCTACTGGAAGGTAATATATATGGCTGTTCTATTACTATGGAATATTATGGAAGTGATGTACAATCACACTCAGTGTCTTCTGTAGATTGCACATATGATTTTTTTATTGGTAGGTATGATACAGATTGTAACGCACTAGTTTTACCACTGTGTGCCATAGAAACATGTGTGTTTATGAAGATATAGATATAGATATAGATATAGATATAGATAGATAGATAGATAGATAGATAGATTGATATAGATATCTTTGTACATATGTATATAAATATAGGTATATATATATATATATATATATATATATATATATATATATATATATATATATATATATATATATATAGATAGATAGATAGATATAGATATAGATATAGATATAGATATACATATAGATATATATTTATATTCATATTATATATATATATATATATATATATATATATATATATATATATATATATATATATATATATATATATATATATATATATATATATATATATATATATATTATATAGGTAGATAGATAGATAGGTAGATAGAGAGATATAGATATATGTATAGATAGATAGAGAGAGATATGAATAAATATAATGTATGGGGATCTTGAATATTTTTATCATTGAATGAATACATATTCCAGGGCCATAGAGATAATGAAGATGTAGTTATAAAGATATAGATGTAGGTCTTTTCAACCTACCAGAATGTTAGTGCAAAAGTAGGCCATTCAATAATACAATAGTGTGTTAATGTGATTGAAACTGCTACTCCACAGAATTCTACATTATTGTTTATTTATTGCATCATATGCACTTTAATCGACATCTGTTTTTTTTCTACGTATCAAATGTGATATTGTGTTATCACATAATTGTCCCCAGTGAGGGATAGGCATTGTTAGCTGTCTGGTAGTTATGGAAACATGGCACTATCTGTATGGGACCATTTGATTCCTGATATGCACTCAAGTTGTCATGCTATGATGTTATTAGTGGTAGTGTGATTTTATATTAACACATAGCTGAAGTTTATTGCCTGCATAGTGTAAGCTTTCCACAGTCCTATTCAAAGCAGGTTGTTATAGAAACATGGTAAAATTGTTTATTGCCGCTGAGTGTGATTTTAGGTTAACAGGATATTTCACTGTAGTTTACTGCCATTGCATGGAATGTTAGATCAGCAATGTATTTCACTGCAGTTTATTGCCACTGAGTGTGATGTGTGATTAGCAGTACATCTCACTGCATTTATTGCACTGAGCGTGATGGTAGATCAACAGTATATTTCACTTCAGTTTATTGCCACTGAGTGGGATCTTAGATCAACAACATATTTCTCAACAGTTTATTGCCACTGAGTGGGATATTAGATCAACAACATATTTCTCAACAGTTTATTGCCACTGAGCATGATGGTAGATCAACAACATATTGAACTGCAGTTTATCGCCACTGAGTGAAATGTTAGATCAACAACATATTTCACAGCAGTTTATTGCCACTGAGTGTAATGTTAGATCAACAACATATTTCACTGCAGTTTATTGCCACTGAGTGAAATGTTAGATCAACAACATATTTCACAGCAGTTTATTGCCACTGAGTGTAATGTTAGATCAACAACATATTTCACTGCAGTTTATTGCCACTGAGTGAAATGTTAGATCAACAACATATTTCACTGCAGTTTATTGCCACTGAGTGTGATGTTACATCAACAACATATTTCACTGCAGTTTATTGCCACTGACCGCAATGTTAGATCAAAAACATATTTCACTGCAGTTTATTGCCACTGAGCGCGATGTTAGATCAAAAACCTATTTTACTGCAGTTTATTGCCACTGAGTGCGATGTTAGGTCAGTATTCTATTTCACTGCATTTTATTGCCGCTGCATGGAATGTTAAATGAGTAGTAAATTTCATTGCAGTGTATTATATAATAAGTAGGATGTTTTTGCCTTACCATGTGTCACTGCAGTTAATTGCTAATGAATCAATATATGTCTTAAGTTTATGTTAGTTTGATGATAATTAATCT
>OZ012689.1:8466627-8521627 GCA_963942565.1 Maea johnstoni | reverse complement strand
CAGCAAGAGTTAACCTATGAATACCAACATGGCAGGGTTTAGATGCTTTAGATGTGAATCAGAAGTCAGCTGACAACTCTTCAGGCATATATAGACTTGTATCAGGCACCTAGTTGACATAAATAAACCTCCTCAGAATAGGTTTTCAAAATAGTTATACCATATGTATATGTTTGACTATTAAAATGATTGATAAACAACACACGAGAAAATCATTCCATGGAAAACATGTAATGCTATTTGCATTTTTCTTTGGGCAGCACCAAAAGCAGATGAACTACAAATAACAAGCACACAAGATGCCCCCCCCCTCACCCCCCACTAACAAGTAGGTTAATTATTCCATTGATAAGGAGCTAGTCTCGCTCACAAAGATATTACTAAAAAACCATTTTATTTTTAGCTGCTATTGAATAGCTTTTCAAGTACATAATTATATAAAATGTATATTCTTTAATTTCTAGGGATAACATTAAAATGATTTTCAAATATGTTAACATTTTTCTTCGGGCATCAATTTAAGATAGCATTCATTCTTTCACTGTAGGTAGCAAATGTACAAGATGGCCCCCAATAAATAGGTTAATTATTGCATAGACAGGGAGGAAGCCTTGGGGAGGACCTATTTGACCCTTAATGGAGCATGAAGGGGTTAACCTATTTATACCTGGAAATCTTGACAAGTGTCGTCTGGACTTAAAATACTTTTGAAAATAACTTTTTTATTACACATTGATTCATGAAATATTTGAAGGGGAGTTCTGGATTGGGTTGTAATGATCATTCCTCCTTCAAATATTTTCCGAAAAAATTAATGGTCGCAGAGATATTTCCAAAATGATCAGGATATAATTTTCTACTCTGGGCATGAAAGGGTTAATGAGGGAACTTGATTGGCTGCTATTTTGAGACCAATTTCAGCTCTGTTGATGGTCATCAGGAAAGCTATTGTTGGAGGGAAGAATCTGTAATTTAAGCAGTTTAGTCGTACACAATAGCCCGGCCAATGAGCTGGGATGCCTCTATTGAAAACCGTAACCTTGACCGATTCCTGATGACAATATCCAGCATGGAACAGCTTACTAAATCACCTTTATTTGTCTGCACTTAAACCCTTATGCTGGTGGTGGCTAATTTGACCAAAGCAAAATGATGTAAAAAAACAGAAAAATGACTGAAACCATGGCAAATGGGTACTCATCTGAGAGAACTCAGCGAGAGCTTTCCAATGAATACCAACATGCCAGGGTTTAGACGGTTTTCAAAAATCTTCACTTTATTGTGCTTTGAATGAAAGTAGCTTCAGCATTGGAAGGGTTAACCACCCATTTGTGCCTCAAACACCCAGAAAAGGCCCGGACTATTTGACTATTTTAGTGCAATCTCTCAGGCAAACGCTTAATTAGGAAAGAATTCGAAAGAGAAATGTCAATCAGAACTTTATCAACAAATTTTGCATCAACTCATTCGTAAAATCATTTTCATTTTCATTTTAATATCATTTTGTTATTCTCAAAGGTATTATAAATCCAGACTACAATCTCAGAGAACTCTTAACCCTATCAATGCTTAAGCTACTTTCGTCCAACGCTGAAGGTCGCAAAGATTAAAGGAAAAACACATTAACCCTGTCATGTTGGTATTCATTTGTTAGCTTTCGCTGAGTACTCTCAGATGAGTACCCATGTTCCAGGGTTTAAGTCATTTTTCCAGTTTTTTTGCATCATTTTGTATTGGCAAAATTAGACAGCAGCTCCTTAACATGTTTCACTTGCATCAATGGTACCTTGGAAAATAACTATAGAATAAAATGTAAATTCAAGAACATATTTTCAAAGGATTTTATCTTGAATTCTGAATCAACCATAATGCTTTCGGTTACAATTGCATGGATGGGCAGCCACAGACCAATTACCATACGTCCCATTACAAAGCCCTGGACTCACCTAATCTTTCTCAATCTAGTCTCAGTGTGACGTCACAAGGAGACAAAGACCAATGAGGGCTCTCGTATTTGTTTACATTATTTAAGATATTGTTCCTCATGCACATGCGCAGAACACATGGGCAAGGAGTTGTGCTGAGGCTGTTGAGGGAGATCTGCTGGTTGCGTATCCGGTGAGTGACATTCATGGAAGTATGTTGAACATTGACAATGTGCTGCTACAAAGAAAATAGGCTAAAAGTTCATAGCAACACGCAAATATTAGGCTTATATGAGGGATCAGACCATTTGGATCAGACAGAATTACCTTGAAAAATAAGGTTAATCCATAAATGCTTAAGAATTACCTATCCGGTGAGTGACATTCATGTAAGTATATAATGTTGAACTTTGATAATGTGCTGCTACAAAGAAAATAGGCTAAAAGTATATAGCAACACACAAATGTTAGGCTTATATGAGGGATTACACCATTTGGATCAGACAGAATTACCTTGAAAAACAAGTTTAATCCATAAATACTTAAGAATTACCTTTGAAATTGTCGTCTGGATCTATGATACCTACGTCAACGACTCTTGAATTAAAAATACTTTGGCCAAATATTTTAACACTTATGCTGCTGGTGGCTATTTTGGCCAATACAAAATGTTTCAAAAATCCTGAAAAGTTGTTGAAACCTGGGCAAATGGGTACTCATCTAAAAGTACTCAGCGAGAGCTTTCCAATGAGTACCAACATAACAGGGTTTAGATGGTTTTCAAAAATCTTTAGGTCCTTGTGCTTTAGATGAAAGTTGCCTCAGCATTGGAAGGGTTAAGGAGAGTTATTGGTAATGTTCTGATTAACATTTCCCTTGAATCCTCAATTCCCCTGGTGAGATAAGTGTACATTAAATTGACCACTATTGACACCTAGACTATTTGGTGCCTGGTAGCAGAAAACATGACAGAAAAATACATATGACAGCCTAGAAATCTAGGCTATTCCTAACTATGCTTTTAATTTATATTTCTTCTACAATATTTAATCAGAAATGCCATGTTGCTTTTGGAAGCTGTAAGCAGTATTTTGTGAGTCAACCCATACTGTGGTGGCTGCTTTTGCTTTTGTTAGAAAAATATTACCACAATTGTCAGGCCTGTTTTGGCTGCTCTGAGTTTGACTGGGTCAAAGGGTTCAGGGCCATAAGGGTGGAAGTAGACTAGCTCCTAGTCTATGATTTTATCAAATTATGCTTTTCTCTGTTCTGGTCTCTATCATTTGATTAACCCTTATGCTGTTGGCAACTAATTTGGTCAATACAAAAAGGTGCAAAAACCTAAAAAATGATCGAAACCCTGGCAAGAGTACTCAGCAAGAGCTATCCAATGAATACCAACATCACAGGGTTTAGATGATTTTCAAAGACTTTCGTGTCCTTGTACTTTGGACATGAGTAGCCTCAGCATTGGAAAGGTTAATGTCTAGGTGTTAGTTCCAATGGCTGGTGATACATAGGCACCAAGGGTGGTCATGCACACTCTGGTCAGTCAGAATCAAGAAATCCAAGTGAACCCATGCTGGCCGCCTGGTGAGTCAATATAGAACTAAATATGGGTAGACATATTAGAATGGAATATACTATATAGACATTAGGTAAGTTATTAAAGAAGTGAAATAAATGTCTTGGCCTAGGACTGGCTATGGTGGAAGGAGCTCATAGGGGGTTGACCTTGGGTATACTAAACTATACTTATAGGGTTCTCATTGATAGGGGTCATCAAGTGCAAGTGGAGCCTGTATGTGGTGCTATGATATACACCTGGCTTATCCACTTACAACAGCATACTGTTGACAATACATAATCAATATGTAACAATAGGACCTATGTCTATAGATCGATAACAGGTCTAGACAATGGCTAGACTAGGCTCCTTAAGTCCCTGAAAAGTTCACATTCCCTTCTGTGTGGACCAAGCACTGTGGTATGGTACCAGGTATGGTAGATAGATGGCACCACCTGCTCCTCCTAATCAAACGAACCCTGGTGAGATAAATGTAAACTAAATTGACCACTGTGGCTACCTACACTATTTGGTGCTTGGTAACAGAAAAAAACCCCAGAAAAATACATATGATAGCCTAGAAATCTAGGCTAGACAATGGCCTGCTACACCCTAAACTGACTATTTTTGTGATATCTTTCTTAAGAACGCATTTTTCAATTAACCAATTAATTATGACATCTCATAGCAGTTTCATTAACCTTATGCTGGCGGTGGCTACTATGGCCAATACAAAATCATGCAAAGATCCTGAAAAATGACTGAAACCCTGGCAAATGGGTACTCATCTGAGAGAACTCAGCGAGAGCTTTCCAATGAATACTAACATGCCAGGGTTAAGACGTTTTTCGCCTCATTGTGGTTACTCCTCTGAAAGTACCCAGCGAGAGCTTTCCAGGGGCTAGTCACGACTCACGACAGTCTAAATGTGGTAGAAAAAGTGACAATAAGCAAAATTAGAAGTTCCAAATTGCCTTCTCAGGGAAATTTCAGAATAGGAAGGCAAATTTCCATGCATATAAATATAGAAACTGTAATTAGATATACTGCCAAATGCCAATACAGGTAACTTTTATTGTACTTGGGCATACTAGGTAGCATTCACCTTTAAGTACATGGATGATGAATTTAAACCTTAACCCATTAATGTCCATAGCTGCAGCCAATCATTTATTCAGGATCCAATTAGGTTGATATTGGTCATTGGATGGTCAGTTGAGTGATTCATATGCGCCTTTCCAATATTTTGACTAGTGCTGCCATCTATTGACAAAAGTATGTATCATAACCAGACTTTCCAAAAGCAGCCACTGTCTACCACATACTTGATTTCCATGCTGTCATATGTATTTTGTCCATCTTTAAGCTTTTCCATGACCAGACACCAAGTGTTCAAAGTGGCTAGAGTGGCCAAACTAGTTAACATTTATCTCACCAGGTGGATAGAAGACTTGAGTATGACACTAGAGATTGGAGTGAAATGTGAAAATTTCATTTTTTTACCTGAATTTGACTTTGTCAGAGGTTCCTAAACCAAAATATTTTGAACATTTCATAGTGGGATTTGGGTATCCAAATTATATTGTTCACCCTGCTGGCTAAGACCCTGGGGGTTAACTTCCACCATTTACCTAGACTGTACTAGGCTCCTAGTCCCTGAAGACTTGACATTCCCTACTGTATTGATCTAGCAGTGTGGTGCAGTGCCTAGATTTCTCGGCTTTTATATGTAGTTTCTGTTAGCACCAACTATTCTAGACGAGGTGGCCATAGTGGTCCATTTAGTTTACACTTATCTCACCAGGGTTCAGTTTGATTATAAGATGTGGTGCCATCTATCTACCATACCTGGTACTACACCACACTGCTTGGTCAGCACAGAAGGGAATGTCAACTTTTTAGGGACTAGGAACCAAGTCTATGTGGTGCAGTGCCAGGTATGGTAGAAAGTAGACTAGCTCCTAGTCTATGATTTACTTAAATATTGCTTTTCTTGGATCTGGTCTATCTTTTGCTTAATATTTAGGTGTTAGTTTTAGTTACTGTTGATAGATGGCGCCAATGATGGTCACCCCAGTCAGTCAGAATCATAAGAAAATAGCCATGCTGGCCGCCTGGTGAGCCAATATAGAACCTTAGATGACCAAACACAAGATAGAACTAAATATAAGTAGTCATCTTCGAATAGCATGTAAACATTAGGTAAGTTATTAACGAAATGAAAAAAAATTCTTGCCCTAGGAATAGGCTAGGTAGATAGATGACACTATACCTGATCCTCCTATCTCATACTATCTCATACCAGAGAGATACATCCCCTTGATCCGCAACCCCATAGGCACAGCATGCTAGTACCTAGAGTGTTTGTGCCTCGAGTTACGCGATGTAGACTGGGGAAGTATTGGTGACGTGATTTTTTCAGAAAGAGGCTGGCAGGATGTTGACTGGAATCCAGGCATGCGCAACTGGTTTCGCGGCAATTTCAGTCTGACCCAGGGCCTGTAACCCGAGCGGTTCCCGAATTAGATGGGCTCAGCAGGCAGCCAATCCTGGGGGTACACATGTTATCTATGACTCATAGAGAGGCAGCGATATTTGATGACGCATGCACAGTACCCACTCCCTGTCTACTACTCCCAGCTCATACTCAAACTGAGTACTCTGTTCCCCTGGTGAGATAAGTGTAAACTAAGTTGGCCACTTATGAAGGCCACCTAGACTATTTGGTGCCTGACAACAGAAAAAACAGCCTAGAAATCTAGGCTACCATTTACCCTTTTATGTCCGTAAAGAGAGCTAGACCACTTCAGCTGAATCTTTCTATCAAAATATTTAAAATATTTAACTTTTTAGGTATTAAATCAACAGTTTTTGCTTCATTTCTTTCTTTCTTAAATATAAGAAAAAGGGTAGATATAATTTAGATATATGTCTCTTATTGGCAGGACATTCAGATTTACTTGTTGGGCAACCTGTTTTTGGGTACAACTTGCCCCACTGGGCCACCTGATACCTCAGCTGACTGTTGAGCCGTGCAAATTCATAGATGCATTTCAAAGGTGCTTCAGTAAATAGCGTCCATGGCCCGTCCATGGCCGATGGTCAAATTGGTCATAATAGGTGACCCAGTTGTGAGTGTGGTGTTTGTGGGAGTGATATATGATGGCTCTTTGGGCTATTGATACGGACTGGCCTGGATTCGGCCAGGCGTATGTGTACAGGCCAAGACACTCAATGGAGTTACTCACACGGTCACTCATGATAAAAACATGGCAGCAAAACTACATGTTTCTTGTCAGTTCTTGTGAGCGATTAATATTTCGGGAACTCTGACTGGATTCGGCCAGGCGTATGTGTACAGGCCAAGACACTCAATGGAGTTACTCACACGGTCACTTGTGATAAAAGTATGGCAGCAAAACTGTATGTTTCTTGCCAGAACTTGTGAGAGATACATATTTCAGCAACTCTGATGGTATTTTAACTACACATACATTGTACAGTGATATCAGCACAATTGAACACCTGCATACATGGATCACCTCTGTAGATTGTACTCTTTTTCATTACTCATCACCTTGATAAGTACAGGAATGTCACCTCGTACATTGAACACCTGATTCTTAGGACACTTTTTCACTCCCAGTGTCACCTTGATAAGAGTAGGCACAGGACCTCTGTACATTGAACACCTGTATACATTGAGCAGTTTTGAATTCCCCATGAATGTTCAATATACACAGGTTTCACTTTGTTTTTCATATAGTGGAGTGTATTAGATTGAGAACCTGGCTCTGCCTACCGAGCACCTGCATACTTCTATAGCATTTTTATTTCCCACCCTCTAAATATTTCAGACGAAAGGATATTTGAAGAAGAAATGTTAATCAGAACACTACCACCAACTTAAACAACCTTCAAATTTTTTTGAAAGTTTAAATAAAAATAATTATTGTTATTATTACTATCATTATTATTATTATTATTATTATTATTATTATTATTATTATTATTATTATTATTATCATTATTATTATTATTATTATTATTATTATCATTATCATTATTATTATTATCATTATTATTATTATAAAGTCAGTCTCAATTTCCAAGTTCTTGTCAAACAGAGTTTAGATCCACACCACAATTTTACAAGTAATTCTAAAGTGGTTAAAATTATTTGTCAAGGCACCATAGTACGTATTTGCATTGCAATCGTATAACACACCTTTCTTGACGAGAAACACCTGTCTCTCAAGATGTACCCTGTCTCGGCCTGGCTCGTTCTGCCCAGGTTACCACAATCTATTTACAGCCGGACAGGTCAGCAGTCCAGCTAGACCTTACAAAATAGTGCGATAGGGTTGAGCTATACGAGCTGTACGGATGCTGACAGTCTTCGTATGAACTGTGTGCATTATTGGACTGGCATGTTGTCGGATTACCAATATTTACTACTGATGTTTTTTGTGATATTCACTCATGAGGTACTTATACTTTATTGTGGTTCTGAGCATGTTAGAGTCAAGAAGGACTACTGCATGGAATACTTAACCTATTCATGCGTGGATGTTTTTGAGCCGGTGTCGTCTGGACCTATGATACTATTGAAAATAATTAAGCATCTCTTCATAAAATATTTGAAAGGGAGTTGTAGCTTTAGTTGTGATTCATATTTCTTCTTCAAAGGACTATTTAGACTATTCATATCTTCATAAAATATTTGAAGGGGAATTGTAGCTTTAGTTCTGATTAACGGTTCCTCTTATTTAACCTTTTCATGTCTGGATGTTTTTGCACCGGTGAGAATTGAGCATATCTTCATAGAATATTGAATATCATAGAGTTGTAGCTTTAGTTCTGATTAACTTTTCTTCAAGTTCTTGAAATACCTAACCTATGCATGCCTGGATGTCATTCTGATTAACTTTTCTTCTTGAAATACCTAACCTATGCATGCCTGGATGTCATTCTGATTAACTTTTCTTCTTGAAATACCTAACCTATGCATGCCTGGATGCATTTCTGATTAACTTTCCTTCTTCTAATATTTTTCAAAAATTTCCTCTGGTCATTAAGATATTACCCAATTAGTCAGGGTGTCTAGATATGTGATGGAGACATTTTGACTCTAACTATCAAAACTCCTTGTCAAATATCTAGCAATTTTTGAATTTAAATTCGGAGGCTATTTTTGAAATGATACACTAGTGGTCTATGCTAACAGCTGAAAGACATTATGAACATCTCCTAGAACTGTATTGCTCCATTTGATGAGTTAGTTATGATCGTTGTTTTCCGACCATGTGTACTCTTCAGGTTTAACCCATTAATGCTCACAGTGGCCAAAAGAAGCCTGGCAACTTTGATGAAATCTAATAAGCGAAAGCAACAACGGGAAAATATTTGATTGTGAAATGTCATTCAGAACATTACCAACCACTCTCCTTCAAATATTTTGTAAAATTATTTTTATTTCCAAAGTTATTGTCAGAATTATTGAAGAAGCAGACAACAAATTTTCAAGGAATTCTTAAGCATTAATGGGTTAACCCTACCAATGCTGAGACTACTTTAGTCTAAAGCACAACGACACAAAGATTTTTTTAAAACCATCTAAACCCTGTTGTGTTGGTATTCATTGGAAAGCTCTCACTGAGCACTCTCTGATGAGTACCTATATTCCACAATTTCAGCCATTTTCCAGGTTTTATGCATCATTTTGTATTGGCCAATTTAGCCATCAGCACTGCATAAGGGTTAAATGTTTGTTCCACCGTCCACGCTACAGGTGCCGACCTCAGTAAGACTAATCTCAAAACCCAGACTTTGTTATCGATAATAAATTGACTATTGATATGGTCTTTTGTAATCGGCTGTGGAGACTGGACTTTCCCTGGGAGATAATGGTCAGAGTGGCCTTGCCTCTGTGTTTGCACCTTAGACATGAGGTCAGTGTTATTTTCCAGATGACCTTAACCCTTATGCTGCTAATTTATGCTAATTTATGCTTATTATTATTATGCTTATTATTATTATTATTATTATTATTATTATTATTATGCTTATTATAATTATTATTATTATTATTATGCTTATTATTATGCTAATTTATGCTTATGCTGGCTAATTTGGCCAATACAAAATGATGCAAAAACCCCGAAAATGACTGAAACCCTGGCACTTGGGTACTCATCTGAGAGTACTCAGTGAGAGCTATCCAATGAGTACCGACATGATAAGGTTTAGATGTTTTTCAAAAACCTTTGTGTCCATGTCCTTTAGACAAAAGTAACCTCAGAATTTGAAGGGTTAACCGCTTCATTCCTGAAAATTGCTGTGATAAGTGTCGTCTGGACAAACCAAAGTTTTCATAATAACTTCAGAATTAATCGGTGATTCACAAAATATTTGAAGGAGAGTTGTGAATTTTCTTCTAGTCATGATTTCTTCTTCCATTATTTTTTGAAAAATGGTCTGGTAACAAAGATATTTGCAAAAACATCAGAATGTTTTTCGACGAGGCGGGCATGAATGGGTTAACCCATTTGCATCTGCAGTGCTCACACTGTCTGACTTTTCTGAACTTCACTTCTCATAGAGAGTGATATTTGATAAATATTTGAAGAGGGATTGTTGAATGCAGCTTAAACAACAACTTTCATTCAAATATTTCTCAAAACATTCAGATGTGAATGAGTTAATTACCAACTATAATTGACATGCATTTAATTATTTCAACTTAATGAGGTTATTTTTCATTTATTTCAGGTGTGTACCTGTCCAAAGGTATTGTTTTGAGAGAAGAAAAATCGAGTAGACAAGTAAAGTGCTTGGAATTGGCTTGACCTGACCCCTGGTGAGCGTAGCAAGAATCAGACTTTTCACCATGGTAAAGTATGGAAAATGAAAATGAGGCCTACCAACATCAAACCCCGGAAAAACGCAGAGCGCGAAGGAACGAAAAGTCGCCGTTAATGCCGATGTTGGAAAAACAGGTGTCCATTATGAACAGCTACGGAAACAATCTGAAGGATACGGAACTTTCTCCACCAATCCTCGAAAAAATCGACACGAGACAAAAAAGCTGCGAGAATTCGCCTCCGCGTAAATTAAGCATGGATGTAGATTCAGTCCAAGCTGGGAGGCAGATGTCAAACGTAGAGAGTGTTGAAAGTGATCGCAATTCGACCAATGCAAGTCCGATAGTTACCAGCAGAAGTAGCATGGCCCCTAAAAAGAAATTTCTTGAACGCCTTAGCGGTGGCATGAAGAACGATGTTGCAACAAAAGCGGAATCGGCCAGTAGTGCGCGATCCGCAAGCATGGACTCAGAATCTGCAGAAAATTCCTCAACGGACTGCAGCGAATCGTCAGAAAAACTGAAACAGAAATTTCGCTTCCAGACCTACATCGACAAGATCATCGAATCACCGATCATCCGTCAAACTTTGCAGAAGGGGAAATTGGCCGGTGACCGGACGGCCGGCCTATATATGTCCGAAGAAGATATCATGGAGGACGGTGCGAAAATACGCCTGGATATTCAGGATCAATTAAACCAGTTGTTGGTTCGAGGGAGTATAAGCCCAGTGCTTTCGGAGGAGGAGAAGAAGGAGGGGGAGGAGGAGGAAGGGGATAAGGAAAATAAGATCTCCATGCGCGATATCATGGATCGCGTCGTGAAACAGAAAACCATCGATATCATTCTCTGTGACGAGAGCTTCAAGGAGGAGGCCATGCGGAATCTTAGCCGGAGCAGCTCGCCCGAGTACATGCATAACGGGTCCGGAAGCAGCGAGGGCGGGGGTTCTTCGACGTGCGCCAGCCCGCCCGCAATGGTCTCCATGATCCGACGCTACGATAACCACTCGGGACAGCTCACGTCTCCGAAAACGCCCATGGAGGTCTCCACCGTGTCCCAACCGGAGCAGTTCCACAATCTCGTCCAGAGGGCGCCGGAGAAATTTTTCTACGGCGCACACAGCCAGCGGCCTGGAGCAGAGAATTTAACAATGGACGATCACAGCAGGGTGCGATTTAGTGAGCATTCCATTCAGTTGGAGCAAGGTTATCGAAGTGAGGCAATGCCGAACAATTCTATACCGAGGACATCGGCGCAAACCATGATGGTGTCGCCATCTGGTGGTCAAATACAGAATCATGTCGGAAGCCCGCCAATTCAGCCTCCCAGCGTGGCGGGTGGTCCGACCTCTATGCCCTTGGTGCGACAGATGCTGGCAAGGACGTTGCAAGGTCATGCGAAGCCCTCTCAAGGTGATGGTGCATCCGTAGCGGGGCATCCGCCTTCACATCCGGGGAGACGTCGGCGGTACGGCCCTCGGTACCCACCTTCTGCTGCCAGACCTCCTCCGCATCTAATGGGCACCCTAGGGCAGAACGGCCTTGTACCCCCTGGCTTCATGCCCTATGCAGCATACCCGGGCGTTCCACCACCCTTACTGCGGATGCCCATGCCAGTGGGTATACCCATGCACCATGCCAGGCACCCATCAGTACCCATGATACCCTCTAGGCAATCCCCACCCCAACCGCAGGAACCGCGGCATGAACCCCGGCATGAACCCACACCGTCGGCTCGTCGTACGCTCACCCCGACACCACCCTCACTTGCATCACCGCCAATAGATGGCGCTCTGGACTTGAGCACCAGTGTACGAAAAGTATATTCTCCGAAAGTCACGACCGAACCCCGGAGAGGAATTTCCCCTCAAATCTCGCCCGATACCTCAAGTCATGACCAACCCCTGGATCTATCCGTACGTAGGGACTCCCGTGAGAGTCCACAGATGGAGGACCACCACAAGTCAGTGTCCACAAGAGGTCCCATTCAGAGTCTTGAGAGCAGTGTACATAAGTATTTTGTTGAGGTGAAACAGGAACGTATGTCTCCGAACGGGTACGGGCATTCTCCCGGTGCTCAGCGACTCTCGCCCTCGGGCATCTCAACACAGCGCAGTCATCCCACCATCTCGCAAGCCCTGGCAGCGCCCCCTAGGGGCCCACCCCAGCAACAACAACTGGAGCAGCATGCTCCGCCCTACCCACCCCCTCCACTGATGTACCACAACCCGCGACCTCCGACCCCACCGACTCAACACCCTCAGCCGAAACTTATCGGCAACTCGGCCCCGTTGACTTCGCATAAATCAGCCTCCCTAACAACGGCCCAGGCTCGGGAGCTATCGACGAGAAACACGCATCACAACAGTCTCCTAGGCGACCATCCCCCCGACGACATCCTCTACCTGATCTGTAATCTGTGCAGCCTCACCTACGGAAGTCTCTATGGTTTCCGCAGACATTTCCGAAACCAGCACGGTTGCGAGCCATTGCCAGACCATGTGTCCATTCAGAGTATTTCCGCCACAAGGAACGCTGTGGATCGCGTCAACAAAAAGCACGGCGAGAAATCGGGAACACAGGGGGCGCTGGCATCACTGAATCTTCTCCCGAGTGCCACAGCAATCGATCGCTACCACTATCAGCATGGAGAAAATGGTCAATCGTGGCCAGAACCGAGCGCACAGGGAGACAACCAATCTTCTCGTTCCTCGGAACGAGAAAATCCAACCCCTACTACGAATATAGAAGAGAAAATAATTTCCGAAGACGCAAATGTTCTGAAGTGTACCGAGTGTGGTGAGAGGTTTTTGCCGGGCAATTGGAGTTTGTACAAGCGCCACATGAAGTCCCACGATCGCCAGGAGGGCGGCAGGCTGAAATGTGATAAGTGTGATCTGACATTCCACGAGTCACATGACCTGAAGGAGCACATGAACAGTAAGCATGATGCCGCGGAGGCACTTTTTGTCTGCAAGCTATGTGATACGGTTTACCCGAATTCAGGATCTCTAAATCAACACATACAGATGGTCCACGCTCAGCGCAGAGAGGGAAGTCCCAGTGTCAATCATAGATGTACTTATTGCTCTCAGACCTTTTCGCATTTACAAGAGTTTGTGGAACACATTGAGAAACATAAGGCTAGAGATTTGCCTTTCCTTAGCGAACAAAAAACTGACGAAACTAAAAATGGGCCACTCATTCAGGATGAAGGAAGACATCGTCCAAATACTGAAAGTCATCTTCATCATCATCGCACAGGGCCTGAAACTGCTGACCTTGTAATTGGAGGTCAAAAGGTCAAAAATGGTGGTCAGTCCGAGGTCACTGGTCAACTTCATCATAGAAATGCAACTAGCCAATCACAAGGCCCCGATGAACTTAATATCCACCATGACATGCATGCAGTTGCTTATCGAGCCACTGCGGAGAACCTTCGTAACTCGCCCTCCCTCGGAACGCAAAAGAGTGACGAGGGACGGTTTTATCCGCACTCACCAGATGGCTCTGTTCATGATTCATCCGGAGAACTTATGATTGATTTATCAGATTCGCGGAGCAAGGAAGAAGTTATGGGCAGCACGACGCAGGATGAATCAGCCAAACGGAATTCGCTAGATTCCAAGGCGAGGCAAGGCACCAGAGATATTGAGAGAAGTGAGAGTCGACACTCACCAGAATCGACAGTGGATCTGAACGCCCATGTGTCAAGTACTAGTAATGGTAAGCAAAACCTTAAAAAAATATCTCACTTTTAGTTGTGCCTCTTAGAAATGAGAAGGATATGTCTGTCTGATTTTTTTTTATTAAACCCAGTTTAAGTAGGCATATACACTTTTTCTATGGAATATTTTCATAGGGATTGGGGATGGAGTGCAATTATTTGACCCCTGAAATTATATTCATAATCCATGTTATATGTTTCTTGTATAATGGTACCCCCTGATCTCCTGATTTGTCTTTTTGTATACAGTCTACCCTCTTTTCTGTTTCCATTAGAAGATATTTCAAAAAACTACCTCATAGAAAGTTAGGCATGCCAATTTGGAGGTTGTGTTTTGCTGGGGGGGGGGGGGGGGGGGGGGGGGGAGACATATTTGGTTCCAAATAGATAATAGGTATTTGTAACTTGAGAATCTGATTTAAAATATTTATTATGGGCTCCAAAAGCCTTATGACCACCTCACATTTTCCCATTTACACTGTTACAGTTTAATGTGGACTATCATGACTTTCACGATCTCATAGTTAATACTTTATTTAGAAATTGTTTGTTTTTAAGTGCAAAAAATATACCTCCTATGAAAATTTTGCGAATATATGAGCAAATCCTAGCTTTATGGTTGATTTTCTTGGGACTAAGTCCGGTTTCACTTTTATTGTTAATATTTAATTGATATCAAGTGTGTTATGGATATCTTAATTTTAACCAACTTTAATCACAAAACTCCAAAATGAAAAAAAATGTATCTAGCTATAAATCTGTTTGTGCCTTTTTTCCATTTTTTTCCCTTAAATGTCTTGCTTAATCTAAATTGATATTTTGTCCCTATAGAAATCCTTGTGCCTTGTTTCTCGCACATTATCATTTTATTTTAATGACTCTTTCTCCCAATAGGTGGCACCACTGATGTATCCCATAGCAACAGAAGGGAGGAATGCAGCATCGTTGAACAGTATAGCAGGAAACGATCCTGGGACGAGGACGAAAAACAGGTGGCGCCACCTAAAGAGAAGCGTATGCGTATGAGTCCAGAGTTCGAGCAGAACAATAAACATGAATTAAATAGCACATGGATTTCCATGCCCTTAAAAGGGCGAGAGGAAGAAAAGGATTGCGATGCGAAAGGTGAACTGATCAGAAATGTAAGGCCTTCGTCAGATGGTATGAACTTAAAGAGTCATTCTGTGGAGAATGTCAATAAGATTTCGTCGAGCGATGGGCACACACCTTTAGATTTAGGTGTTAAGTTGTCTGGCAAGGAAATGTCTGTGGCTGATATTTGATTTCTCTACGACATCTCCAATTTACCTTTTGGATCTAACAAATGCACTAAACAAACTTTGAATTTATGCATGTAGCTTTGATACTGTTACGAGGTACTGGTACCGGTATCGTTACAAAAAGTACTGTATCGTACCGTTTCATTCCTTAAAGGTACTCTTAACGATACTAAACACTGTGCAGTTATCATTTATTAGGGATTGTCAAGGATCCTAATCAAATATTTTGTGAACTTTTGCTTTATTAACAAGTTATCTTCATAAGTACAAGAGTATCAGACGATACCTTCTAGAAAAGTGTTAATGGGTTAACCCATTCTCACTCAGAGTTACTCTAGAATATATCGTCTGCTTCTCTCATACTTTTGAAAATAACTTGGCAATAAAGCAAAAGTTCACAAAATATTTGAAGGAGAGTTGTTATTCGGCTCCTGATTAATATCTCTCCCTCAAATGTTTTCAAGATAATGCTTTTGTAAGTAAAATATTTCCATAAATGTCAAGCCTGTTTTGGCTGCTCTGGGTGCAAATAGGTTAAAGCACTGTTACCCCTTCAAATAAATGTTTTTTGCACCTAGCCATATTACTGGTTTTATGGATTTCAACACTCACATTACTGTAAATATATGTAAATATATATACATTTAAGTTCTACAAAATAATCCCGGTTACTTATACTGTATAGAGAAGCTATACTACGATTGTGAGATAACATAGTGTTCTTGTATTATGTACAAAGTTGGCATTAATGTTGATATACTTGGTATCCTACCATTTGTGTTCAAAAATAGAATTCTATTTTTCGGTTTGACCCATGCATGCATTCATGCTCAAAGAGTATATTAAATCGTTGATGTTTTTCGTATGGGTAATTTCTCTAAAACTATGTAATGGAGAAATTTTGATCAGAACACAACCTTTAATTTTCCTTCACTTATTTTTCTTAATTTATGCTTTAATTTGATTTAAGAAGTTTCATAGGCTGAGATGACACTAATGTCAAGGAATCTCCTGGCATGATTGGGTTAACACAAAAGAATGTTGAATTTTCTTTTCATTTCGTTCATTTGCAGGAGAACTTGTATAGAAATATCCTCTTAACCCTTATGCTGCTGCTGGCTAATTTGGCCAATACAAAATGATGCAAAAAGGTGACTGAAACCCTGGCATGTGGGTACTCATCAGAGAGCACTCAGCAAGTGCTATCCAATGAATACCAACATGACAGGGTTAGATGGTTTTCAAAAATCTTTGCAGCCTTGTGCTGTGGACGAAAGTAGCATCAACATTGTAAGGGTTAACCTACCATATTCTTATGATGCTTGACCAATTTGATTCATTGTCTTATATATTCTCTTTTGATGTGAAAGACTCACCGGTACTTGAAAGGTATCTACGTGAAATAAAGTCAGATTTCCCCAAAATCTCACATGCTCTTAACCCTGACTATGGACTTGGTTTAATTTGATTGACAGTCAGTTTTGCATTTAAATTCTATTTCACATTAGTTTGAAGAGTTTTACAGAAGACAAATGGGGTTATCATTACAATTTAATTGGAATTTTCCTCAAATGATTGTTGTGAAAAAAATTCAATATCATAAAAGCCAATGAATACAACAAGTCTTGTCTGAAAGGCTGTACTGTTACTATATACAAAACATGACCGGTGAGTCCTAACCCTTTTATCCCTGAAGTAGCCCAAACTGCCTGACTATTTCGGTGATATCTCTATAAAAAAAGGATTTTTCAGAAAATATTTCAAGGAGAAATGTTGATCAAGATACAATCCACAACTCTCCTTCAAATATTTAGTGAATTAATGATTAATTCTGAAGTTATTTACAAAAGTATCTAAGGTCCAGACGACACTTGTCAGATAGGTCTCCTGGCATGAAAGGGTTTAATATCTATAGTTGAATTTATGTATCTGCACCTGAGCCAGTGCCAAACAGATCTTGATTAACCTATTCACACCCTGAACCTATTAATGCTTAACAGGTCCTTCAGCAATTGTCGTCTGGATCTAAGATACTTTTGACGATAACTATGGAATTGAAAAATATTTTACATAATATTTGAAGGAGAGTTGTTGGTTATGTCCTGATTAACATTTCTCCATCAAATGTTGTCATACCTATGCCTTGGGCTAAAATATTTCACTAAAATGTTAAAGCTCCCTTTGGCCACTTAGTGAGAATTGATGGGTACAACCAAATATTGCTCTTCTGAGTTATAATTCTCAAACAAGTATTAAAAAACTGCTTTTGTTATGAATTCACCACCAAAATAGGCAAATTATATGTGGCTGCTTAAACCCTTATTGAATATAGCTTAGACTTCCTAGGAAATCTTTGGATTTTCCCTGAACAATCCTATGAATTCCTTGGTTTTCCCAGCTTTATTTGGTAATGGTAGGGTTTGTATGGAATGGGTAACATACCCACCAAGAGAATGAACCCATCTTAATATATCACTGTCTCTGCTTTCCATTGTTGGAATTGCCAGACATCATGTCATAATAGTTTCCAATGTGGCCACCAGATGTCTCTACAGATAGCAGCATGGATCCTGTTCTGAATTTTTCCGAAAATTCTCAGTAGTGCACTTCTTTCATGTAGATGTAGATGTATGCAAGTGTGTGTATGTATTTATGTATGTATGTAGAATGTGTATGTATCCACACACACACATTATACATATATATATATTTATATATATATATATATATATATATATATATATATATATATATATATATATATATATATATATATATATATATATATATATGTATATTTATATATATATATATATATACTGTAGATCTGGTTAATTTGCTGTGTCGGAAATCTATTACATGTATATATATATATATATATATATATATATATATATATATATATATATATATATATATATATATATATATATATATATATATATATATATATATATATATATATATATATATACATATATACTTATATGGGTGTGAGTGTATGTATTGGGTGAATGCATCTCCATGCAAGTATATTTATGTGTAAGACTCATCTGTGATATTGAATATGCATTTACCCCTTCTGATTTAAGCCCAAAACCACCATCATGTTCAATCCGGATGATTTCCTTTGTCATCACTTTTTTTAACCTAAAATATTTCTATCCATTAGCCTGTTACTTGTATAAACATTAAAAAGTTTAATGGTGGCATGTTTAATAATTACCAAAATGACAACAGGTATAACACCCAGCACTTAGAAGATGTACAGGAAGTTATGATAGTCAGGAACTTGATATTGTCAGTATTAATTAACTCTTGTCCTAGTCAGTATTTAACCATTTTTATGCTTGAAGCTCTTAGAAATACCCAGACTAATTTGGCATTATCTTGGTGACGAGAATATTGATTTAACCTATAAACACTCAGTGCAGCCGAAAGCAGCCTGACAATTTTGAATAAATCTTTAAAAGAAAGCATAGCTTGGTAAAATGTTTGATGCAGAAATGTTAATGAGAACATACCCAACAACTCTCCTTCAAATATTTTGTGAAATCATTTGTGTTTTCTTAGTTCTCATCAAAAGTATCATATATGCAGACGACACTATCTGGAGGAACTTGTAAGCATTAATGGGTTAAAGATATTTGCAAGGGAAATGTTGATTGAAACCAATCAATACATCTTCTTGAGATATTTTGTGAATCTTTACTTAAACAGTATTTATAATTATAATTATAATTACGCTGTTGCAGGTAGCAAGAGATATCAGAAGATTTCATGTTGGATTTCATTAATATTCTAGAGAAAAATGATCTGGAATAAAATTATAGTTTATTCCTGAGATGTTATGTAAGATTGTATTATTTTCTCAGTTGTCTATCCCAAAGGAGATGGACGGAGTGTCCAATTTTTGTATTTTCGCACAAGCATGCGATAGGGGTTTCAGAAAATTAAAACTTTATGGTCATTTATCGGACAGACAAGTTATTCTTAAACCTTGTTGTCTAACTTGGATATCATCTGTAAATGTTGCTTCCTAAATATATAATTCTTTGCTCAAGATGAATGTGAAGGTCTTTCTGTATATGTATGTTGATTGTCTCACTCTCACCATTCCTTCTCTTATATATTTGAAACAAAGTATTCTGACATTATTTAGAAAGTCATTCCTTTGAGCATTTGTACATATATATCTAAGACAGCTTATGTCTAAGACACGTTTACTTCTAGTAATTTTAACGACACGTTGATAGTTAACCCTTATGCTGCTGATGGCTAATTTGGCCAATACAAAATGATGCAAAAAACCCCCTGAAAAATGACTCAAACCCTGGCAAATGGGTACTAATCTGAGAGTACTCAGAGAGAGCTTTCCAATGAATACCAACATGACAGGGTTTGGATGATTTTCAAAAATCTTTGCATCCTTGTGCTTTGGACGATTGTAGCCTCAGCATTAGAAGGGTTAATATAAGTAGATTGTTAATGTTATTGATGTGTATGATTGAGATGTTTATAAATGGCTGTTTTCTATTGATTCTCTATGAGTATAGTTTGTTTATGTTACATTGCAAAGATGTAAATCAGATGATGTTTTCTTCTACTGTTTCCTATGTGTACTATAAGAGAACCCTTTGGAGCTCTATAAATGTGTTGTAAAGAAACTAGCATTCCTCTTCCATCTGTAAACTTATTGTTTTCGAACGGAATAAAGTTTGAAATTGTACATATCACTCATACTAATTAGTATATATATATATATATATATATATATATATATATATATATATATATATATATATATATATATATATATATATATATATATATATATATATATATATATATATATATATATATATATATATATATATATATATATACTATATATATATATATATATATATATATATATATATACATATATATATATATATATACATATACATATATAAATAAACATATAAACATATATATATATATATATATATATATATATATATATATATATATATATATATGTATATATATATGTATATATATATATATATATATATATATATATATATATATATATATATATATATATATATATATATATATATATATATATATGTATATGTATGGTGGCTAGTAGCCTCATCTGTTGTTGAAACTAGAAACTAGTTATGTTAATACATTTGATAAACTGTCATGTTGTTAGTTAATTTAAGCATTTATGTTCAGATTTCCCGTTTAGGACTGTACTAGTTATTCTCCAAAGTTCTCATTTATTCATACTATATGTTGAAAAATTCAAAATATTGATTTCTAGCATATCACTATCACGTGACCTGTTGCCAGTGGCAACACACCTATTGTTTTTCTAGTATTGTTGTATATTCTCGTAATTTTGTTTCTTGTTGTCTTCACTCTCAGGCTTTTGTTTGTTTAACAGTATTTTAAGAATGTAATGTAAGATATTTTGTGACATTGTTGATACAGAGTCTTGTAGCCTCTAACCATTTATATTGTATCAAATGCTTGGTTTTTGGATTTATAACAATCTCTCAGTATTGGTCCAATACTTGAATCCCAGTGATGATTTCTTTGTTCATATTTGTATTTTCTGATTATGGTTTATAATTGACTACTCCCCGAGGGACGATGCTTATTTCTGTATTAAATATCTATGTCAACTTCAATTGTCTTTTCTTATATCTCTACTCCCCTTAGAATTTGATTTACAGATTTCTACCATTTACAAATTTCTACCGTGATATGTACCTCTTCAGGTGTCAAAAAATAAGAAGAGATATCAGGTATTCGTAGATTTGCTACAAGTCTGTGTCAACAGCCGTGACTCTCCTTCCTTAGTTTCAACAGGGAGTTTTATCTAAATTTATATATCTCTGGTTTCAACTTGGATGAAGAAAAGAATGGAGAGTAGCGAGAGACCAATTACTACATGCCCTAATAGTTCCATGCTGGACTCATGCCAGGAGTACCAGATAAGGCATCACAGCGAGGTCACATGGGAACAAGGACCAATCAGGGCTCTCGCATCGATTACATTACAGAGAAACCTTATCTCCACCACCAGCTGGGGGTGCCCAGAGCACCAATTTTGGCCTATTAGCAGCTATTAGTTGACACTGGTTGAGGCTAGCATGTTCAGGTTGACCGGCTGGTTTCGAATCCACTTGTGTTTGGTCATCTAAGATTATACCTAACTCAGCCTGATAACCTGGCTAAGGTATTACAATGAAGGTGATTAGATAACCTGACTACTGGGTTTTGTTGTAAACAAACCCAATGTATTTTACTTAGATACCCTATACAAGGCCAAACAGTACGAATATTAGCATTTTAGCCCTTTGCTATTCTAGCACTTTAGGGGGTTGCAAGACTTATCTGGTGAGAAGTCATTTAACGTCATTCTCTTCAAAACAATAACAAATAGTATGTTAAATTGTCACGTATGCGTCAACTCCATATGTTGGAGTTATGGTCTTAGGATACTCTACACCAGTGTCACCTATTGAGTTTTGGACAAACTAAAATACTTTATTATAATTTTCCCGACACTACTGCCAAGTTTGAAAAGAAATTGTTACAAAAAACATATTTTAGTAGATATGTTACCATTAGCATATGACTACGCCTGCCTATTCTAAATAGTGTCCTAAAAGACAGTTTTTGACACTGAATGTTTTGGCTATAGTAATTATATTTATTGAATTTGATAATTAAACACATCATACGAAAATATGTGCAGCTACTCATTTATGTATGAAATGTGGTTCCCTCGCTATTAAACGATATCTTACATAAGGAAGGGCAAATACGGTACCAAGTGGGTAACTCTTTTGGATCATTTTTTTGAAAATCTGCCAAAATAGTCCTTTTTCACAAACTTTAACCATCTGTGGTTCGAGAACTAACCTGTCATTTTCTTTATGTCTTCTTGTTAAGGGCATTGTGTAGATAGTTAAGATAACATTTGGTGAAAATTAAACTCGGTAATTTGGACTCATACCAATTTTGGGTCATAACTTGTTTCTTGAATCTCTTGGTTTTGTCCCATAAATTCCTATATAAAAGCAGAAAAATAATTTCATCATGACAGAACAGCATTTCAGGAAGTGACAGTATCTTGGCTGAAGGGATACATTTAGTAAAGAAAGAAACCAACTTCGGAGAATGAGATATTTGTGACAAATTGCATTATTCTTTCAAAAATCTGTGAAAAAACTAAGTCGATGTCCCCATGAATTTAAGTTGTATTGAAGATCACTGTGCTTTGTTCTTAACTCATGCAACGCTTCAGGAAAATTAAACTGCAATTTCTCAAAGTGCGGTAAGGTCATACGATTATAACTGATGATGACCAGTATTACATGTATACGAAATTGACCTTTCCTTATCGATCAACCATCCATCCGATCTGTAGGTACTGGTTAATTTGGCGTGTACTTAAGTTGGCGTTTTTTTTCAAAAAAGTATTTTCCCTGTATTTAATTTGGCGTCTGGAGCAGTCAGAACAACGCCATCCTCATGTAGACATATTTTTATGCGTCTCTTTAATTTGGCGTTGATGGGCATTCGCCAAAAAACGCCAAATTAAAAACCACGCTAAATTAACCAGTTATACAGTAATTGTCATCATCCAAGCTCCCATGAAAACAGGATATGGGTCCTTCAGTCAGTATCAGTGGGGGCTAAAAGAGTGTAATCCGACATACATGTATGTCGATTACATCAGAGGGTTTATTAATATTATGATACGTATGTGCAGAGCACATGGCCACTCCACCTACAGAACCTAAGACACATTTCTGCATAGTGCAACACTAATGAAAATATTGATCAAAATAAAGGGCGAATTGCAACATCCAAACCTCTTTAATTGACGATCGAAATATACAAATATAACCCAATGGGCATTCACACACTTGCACCTTAGGTAAATAAAAGCTAGTTACAGCTGCCTTTGGTGTGCAGTTTATTTTTTTGCGTACAGGTCTTGAATGGGAAGCTATCATCGATGTCAGCGTTTTGTACGATACTACATGTAGCATAAGCGAGCGGTTGTCCAAATAATGGTGCACAGTTAAATTATTGCCTTGCGCAATGCAGACGTGCGCAAAATACGTATTAATTAAACTGCCGCAATATTAACACGGTATTCTTTTCTTCATCTAAGCCTAAACATATATATATATATATATATATATATATATATATATATATATATATATATATATATATATATATATTACAGTTTCGACTTAATTCACAATAGATAGGTGACAACAAAACAGTTTTGATTGAGCATCTTTTCTTTATTTTACTATAAAATTAACTACACAATCAAACGTTACAGCATGTAAATCTAAAAAGAAAGTATGGTATGGATACTAAAAATGCAAAGTAAAACTTAAATTACAATTTAGTTTCCTTGTGTAAGATTCACATTGACCAATGTGGTTTCCTCATACTGTATCATACAAAGTCACTCTTGTTTAAGTTAAACATCACAATATATCCTCAAAAAATTACGCCGGAACTGAGATTATATGAACGGAATAACTCTAAGAGAGTTGCTGTTAAGGTTCTTTAGATACCTAGGGATGCTCAAACCGAAAAGGCATCACCAACATAAGTCAGGTATTTTTGATATTTCAAGTATGAACTGGGCAACTGATTGGATACATTCAATATATTAGACTAATCGTTTGAGGGCATTAAACTGTGTTGTAGATAGGAGGTCTTTATTTAAGGGGTGAGACAGTCCAGCATAACATTTGCCAATAATGGCACTAGACGCTATAAGCAGGTGGCTTCCACAGACAGTTTCTCTTTAAAGGAGATGATTCTACATATGCAAAATCGTTAATGCAAAGGAAGGCATTTTTCATCATTGTGTTTGATAATCTGACCACCTGCTAAACAAATTACAACATAAAATCATTTTATTAAAAATTCACGTGTGCCTGCACGATTATTTTTAAAACTTACTTAAAACTGTGACATCACTATTGTTTGGACGGAAATACTAGTAACTGTTATAAACACAATTCAGTATTATCAAACAGACCTCGACAACTTACAATGAACAAATTATAGCTTTTAAACATTGTGCGTGTATCTGAAAGATCTGCTAGTACGATATCATTTGAAGCCTTAACAGTTCGATTGGACGGAGGTGACGTAGTAATGACCACAATGATTATCAAAAAAGTAAACAATAACAATATATGTATATTCTTTGAACGCCACTAGTATATTACCCTATCACTTTAAGCGTTGGTGACAGCCCTATAAGGCCAATGTAAACACTCAAAACTTGTGGACACACAGTTATTTGGTATTCATAAAAGGTACTATTTACAATACGTGATTGGGACGACATAGTTTAGATACAATGTGCCACCCAAGAGGGCAGTTGGCAATGTTACATGATTTTCAATAGCTTGCTGACCTCTTGTGACATGTGAACATGACACCCAATCACGTGATGCTATCGGTGCGATCTGATTGGATGATTTCATTTATGCAACCCATCCAACGCAAATGCGTAGAGAAAAATCAACATAGGGTTACACATTTTCCAACATAAAAAAATAAATCGAATAAAACATAGATTATACAGTTTGCAATAGCTACCGTGCAATCTACTTGGCGTCTTAAAACCAATATAAAAACTGGAAGTGTGTGCTGAGATTAATACTTTTCTTCCAATCAAAATTATATTTCAAAAAAAAATATATATACATAAAGTAACCATAGGGGAAAGAGAATTCAAATGAATTCCTAGAAAATGAACGGATAAAATTCATTGTTCTGTTCCCATTTGGTTGTTTAACCCTATCACGCCTGGATATATATATATATATATATATATATATATATATATATATATATATATATATATATATATATATATATATATATATATATATATATATATATATATATATATATATATATATATATATACACCCTTTTGACGTTTATGTATTGGTATTCACTGAAATATATCAGCATGTTAAATCTATACAATAATACGTCATCACATGTTTAATGATAGATTGTAACGTGTATAAAATGTTATTTCAGGAATTCGATCACATTATGTGTCACAAAGAAACGGAGATTATCTATCAAGTTTCTTGTAAACTAATTCAGTAAAATCATTCTCTGCAATACGTTATATTGAAGTGGAATTATTTAAGTAAAAGTTATTTCATACTTAGACCCCAACATGAAGTTAGGAATTAAGTATACGTCATCCTCGCATTAGTATTCTAAAACAGAACCATCATTCTATTTAAGTCTTAAAAAAGTTGTAATGTTTTTGGTTTTCTGTTAAATAATGGATTCTCACTAATAAAAGACTTATAAATCTGAACTAATTCAATATCAATAAGTAATATGATCTTGTTCATTTGATGAATGGTAACAATACATAACAATAGTATGTAGCCGGTTGTAATGTTAAAAAACATATTTTGCTTGAAGTGTAATATCAAAACAAAGTATCGTACCAACATTTAGATAAGATTCAGATTTCTGTTTCATTTACGAGATAATCAGCTACGAAACATGGTATTAAAACAAATACATTTCGATTTGCTTGATATCTTTTAAAAGGTTCTAAACATCTCGTAGCAAGCTTACCTTAAAAAGTGAATTTTAGGAATAAAACATTTTGCTTTATAAGTAATGATTAAATTACAACTGGTGACTGTGTAAAATAAATCAAAGTCAATGATGTTTACTTGTAACAATATCCATAGATAGATGGCTTATATTTCTGTTATATGAATATAACAAATTCAACAAATTATACCGAAAGTGTTCATTTTTGCCATTTTTAGGCCACAGCTTAGCAACATGTTCAAATGGAATCAGTTCCTAGATTCTGATTTATCCAATTTGAGTTTTAGCTCGAATCATCAGCTGGGAGTGTTCATACTGTCACAAATTCTTCTTAACATTTAACAATTAAGTATTATGCAGAAAAGTTCAATGTAATTTGTACACCACATATCAATGTAATAACTTTTCAAGGATATGTCTTATTCGTTTGTTACATGCAAACATTTTCTAATGTCTGCTACGATACCCTCTGAAAAATGAGGATGGATACAATAATGCCATTTTATTCCTGCACTTATTGAATGGTCATGTGGCAGCGACTGGTCGCCTGGTTGCCAGCGCATCCAAGGTGCCCTGGCAAAATACTTAGGCACACATATTCGCGACCCACTTTGCCGAGAGTTAAAGCTATCCTCAGCAGTGGCATGATGGGCCTGCATTCAAATCTATGCCCAGGCAACCGGGCGACAATCTAGTATTTTTTTGTAAAAAATCCCGATCTCCCCATACAATTAATGCAGGAATTCTTTGTCGGCACTGTAGATTAACCCTTCCAATGCTGATGTTACTTTCGTCCAAAGCACAAGGATGCAAAGATTTTTGATAACCATCCAAAACCTGTCATGTTGGTACTCATTGGATAGCTCTCGCTGAGGGCTCTCAAATAAGTACCAATTTGCCAGGGTTTCGGTTTTTTTTTGCATAATTTTGTATAAGCAAAATTGAAAACCAACAGCTTAAGTGTTAAGAGTAGACATCACATCAATTCTCTATATTTGTCATAGAGTTGACTTTATTCCGTTTCGATGGTAGAAGTTGACTTCGAGAGTTGTTCATGTTGTTGGGAGAGTTGCTACCGGACGTAGATGGCGCCACGCCATTGGCATCCCCGTTTGTCTTGTGTGTCCCATTCTTGTATGTTCCGCTTTTCTGCGGTGTTGTTGTCTCGTCCTTTTCATACGCAGGATTGGTGTGTACCTGCGAGCTTGAGCTGCTCGTACTGCCCTGATCAGCTCGCATATTGGGCTTCTTGTAGCCAGCCTTTACACACTGGTTAAACAGCTCATCTTCTCCACTGGTCGGGTAGCTACCCACACGTTTTCCTAAAAAGATGGAAGATATGATAATTTGTGTTTGACTAACTTTTAAACGACAATCTTAATTACATATTGCAAAAAAGACAATATTATGAGCCTGCAAGGTTTTCTAGCTCTGTATCCCACAGTTATTCTTAACCCATTCAGATTTGAACAAGCAGCACACATGATTTTACGCAAGTGAACATTTCCATTATTCTTTTCGAAACAAATACAGTATTCCCCAGATTATGACAAAACAGCATGGCTTTTAATAGGCATTTACAAATATTCAAAAATATTTAGCAATACTTGAAATTTTAATTATAATAGGCAGGTGTATAATAGGCATTTACAAAAACTGTAAATCACTTAAATATAGCGTGAACATTATATAGCGTTATCACGGTACTGCCCTGGATAGCGTGATCTAAATATAGCGGTGAACGGGAACAGCAGCAGCAAGTTCAATTAAGAATTTAATAAAGACAGGGATTTTATAATAGCGCATATGGACAGAGCGCTATTATAGGTATCTTATTGTTCCCGCTACACTTAAGTGATTTACAGTATTCAAAAATATTTAGCAATACTTGAAATTCATTTATAAATACGGAATTAGCAATAAATCAATCATGAGTATTCATACATGACTTACAAATACTTGTAAATTATTACTAAGGTCCACTTTGGTTTGCCACAAACATTTAAAAGGTACGTACCTTTGGGCTTGAAATTAATCCACAATACTAGAAGCACTACGAGAATTATGACGATGAGGACAACGATGATGATAGCAGCAATGACACCAGCAGACAGACCCTGAAACATTAGAATGTTAAAATGTATTTAAATTGTAACTCCACCTTCAAAATTAAAAAAGATATGTTGTAGAGCTCAATCTCACCTTTCATAGGACACCTTGATTACAATTGTACTCAGAACATAAACTGAGATAATACCCTTTAAAGGTAGCTTTATGGGGGCTGCCATGTTTGTTTAGAGGGACCCTAATTAGTGATGCTAATTAGATGCGTGTGATGCAGTGCTGTGACATCCTCAGAGGCTCAGTCAGTGAGATATGACAGCTAAGAGAAGGAGCTTAGAAGCTAGCTCCAGGTGACAGCTCCAAACCAGAGCACAAAGATGGTGAATTGTCAAGCTTTTGGATGCAACAATGATTCTAGAAAAGGAGGTTTTCCATATCTGCATGTAAATCCACTAAGAATGAGGCACACAAATAGATGTTGTCCCCACGAATGTCTCTGCTTAAATGAATAAAATCCTTTACCTGTTGTAAATGAGTAATCAAGTTAATAGCTATTATGAATTAGTATTAAAATACCAATATTACAGTACAATTAGTAGGTGGTTTCTTGGCCTTCTGGTTTCATAATTGTAATTCATTTGCTTGTGGTTTCCTAACAGTAACTATAGGGCAGTAGCTAGTGTAGTAGCTGTGCCCAGAGGATGTGTATTGCAGTTAACCTCCTGGGTATAAAGCTTAGGATACCAGAGTACATTAAATGCCTTTGGGAATAATGTGTATTGCAGTCAATTCCTTAGAGGCTAACGCTGACAATACACTCACAGCTTATAAATTGAAAACTTTCATCACAAGATTACAGTGTCTGAACATTGTAGGAAATAGTAAATGCCAGTCTATTTTATAAACAGGTAGAATTTCTTGAGCCCTAAAGCTCATCCATAACCCTTTTACTACAGGTCTCTTTCCCTCATTGCTTTTGCCAAACAGAACCTGGTATACCTCTAGAATAGACAGGTACACACTGAGACACAGTGCCTCTGTTTGTTGTCTGATACACCAGTTTCCTCTTTGCAAATCCTATACTTATAAGAGCATGTGCTAGTGTATTCAGTTCTGGAGAGCTCCAGAGCTCCAGCCTGCATGTAGCAGTGTGATGTCACTTCCTGTCTCTGATAAGCTCCAAGATGGTGCCCCCATGAACCAGCTGAGGCACTGAATTTGCTGCATTTTGCAAGATACAAACTTGAATATCTCAGTCAATTTGTGGAGTACAATTATAATCAAGGTGTCCTGAGAAAGGTGACATTGAGCTCTACAACATATCTTGTTTAATTTTGAAGGTGGAGTTACACTTTAATGAACAATGCTAAACATACAATTAGGAGGCAGGTTGGCACTTCAAAAACCTTACAATGGTCCTTATCTACAAGTAATATACTGTAGAACACACACTGTACGCGTCTGTAGCAGCCCTACCATCTGGAAAACGGCTGGTCAAGAATTTTATTTGGCTGGGCTCAAAAAGAACAGCTATTAGTATATCAATAAGTACATGAATTACAATTTTCTCATCAATGAATATATTCAAAGATTCCACCTAAGGAATTTCAATTTGTCATTTGTGTTCTGTAATAAACAAACTTCATTCAGTAAGGAAGTGTAATTTCAAGTAAGTGCCAAAATCAAGAAAACCATAAAATATAATTGTTCATTAAATTACAGTTCATCTATAACACATGTAATTGTATCATTGTAAAACTTGTTACATGTCAAGGAAATGACTATTTCTAGAATCTGATCATCTTTGTCTTTGCAGATAAAAGGATAAAAGGTTAATGCCATAAAGGGATGGTGATTAGACTGTACAGGTAATATTCACTTACGTTACTATTACCAGTCGATCCGCTCTTGAAGTCTTTTCCATCGACCTTCATTTCAATGGCGGCTGAGTATGTGGTGCCACTAATCTTGATGTTCAGACTGTTCTGAAGGGCGGTATACAGCTTCTCCAAGGCCAAATCAACATAATTGACTTGGGCGGTCTTGTACGGACCACTCACATTGAACGTCGCGATGATACTACCACATTTAAGGGTAACGTTGTGTACAGAAACATTTTCAGTGACGGAGAGGATCTTGTTTATGAGAACGACTGTGAAGAGCGGTTCTTTTCCGGTGATCGAACTACAAGATTCGCGGAATTTCATCTGAACCTTCTTCGAGACCGCTCTCACAGGTTCCTTGAAGTTGGCTGTGGTGACTTTCAGCGGGCCTGAGGTTGCGGTGAAATCGAAATCTTTCGGCGAGGACTGGACGTGGAAACTGATCACATACTCGCTAGCCTTGTTTAGGCTCATGGCGCTAAAGTTGGCTAATGCGGTGTTTAGGTCGAAGGTGCTGATCTTGTTTCCACCAATCGCTGCACCCGGGAAAACTGCAGGGTCGTTGAAATATGCCTCTGCTGTCCATGTATGGTTCTGTTGTAAAGCAATATACAGCGATCAGTGGAATGAATATACAGATAAAAATGATCACTAAGGGCTAACCTGAAAGTAGTCGTCTAAAGTAGGAGGTCTTTGTTAACAAGTGAATAGTAGATTTTCCTAGCTGGCGGTACATAATTAAGGTTGATTAAGACTGTTGGCAAAGTTTATGTCCTCTATCATATGATCTAATATAAGCCCACAATAAACAGTTGTTTATGCAAAAGTGTATATTTTAAAAGGGTTCGATTTAATCTCTTTTCCGCCTATCAGTTTTATATCCACATTTTGAGCATAGGTGCATTGTACACTACAACGCTGAGGTTTATTTGAAAGATTCGGTACTGTACCAAATACTTATATAAAGTCCTAAGAAACAGTCAATAAGTCTTTAATGTTTTCTACAATCTAGCTTTATTACTAAGAAATCGTTCAAGTATTATACCTTACAAGTAATAAAGTAATATAAGTCTTTAATGTTTTCCACAATCTTTCTAAGATTTTCAATTAGAAAATCATACTTTATTACTAAGAAATTGTTTAAGTATTATGTATTAAGTAATATAGTACATGTCTTACCTTCCATCCTATGTCATAAGCTCTCTTCATAGTATCCTGATCACGGATCTCCACATCCAGTGAGAAGGGCCTGTCCACAATAACAGAGGATGTGGGCATACCAACGACCACCGCTGTAAGTTTCCTTGCAGCTATAATCAGCGAAGTACTGGTCAGCTTGGTGTACTTGGAAGCCTCGGCAGGTCTAGTTATGGCAATCTCAATTGTGTAGTCGCTTCCACTGTGTGAGATGCCGAGGTCGGTGAAGTTCGCCCAGCCCCAGAAGTAATCGACCGAAGTGTTCCCAACTAGGACTGCCCGGGCATCGCTTCCCGCACCCTTTTTCAGGGTTGCGGTAAGCTGCCATGGTGAGGAGATTGAGCCTAGTCTGGTGATAACATTACCCTGAAATGGACAAGTACACAATTATTCCTACGTTTCCTTGCAATTTTCTTTACTTCTTTATTGCTTTCATGCGTTTTTTCAAGATGGCAAAAAAAAATCACAATTTTTGACACATTTTGTATAGAGAAGATGGCTTATGTGAGCCGTTGTGCATGAAGCCATCTTTTATTCTTTGTATACGTCGAGTCGAAATAAGTACCCCAGCTGTCACACAATGAAACTACAATAAACACCCAGTGACATCTAGGGTCAAATTTATGACTTGGTAGTTAAAGAAAAAAACTTAAAATCAATATCAACTGCATTATTTATCTTTCTCAAGTTCCTTTGATATTCGAAATCAAAACCTATAAAAATGGGCAAAACATGGAGGGTGAATGCAATGGCTAATCCATGATATACCATGGCCACCTTTTGGCCAATTTTACTGAAAACAATATTTTTGGTCTAAATTATATCTGTTAAAATGTGTTTCCCTCTACCTACCTGCGTGTCTAACATCTGGACTCTGATTGGTTCAGAGAAGGGGCTTCCTTCTTGTTGAGCTTTCGGAGTTCCGACAAAGACCATTTTATCTGGCACCTGGATGGCCACGCTCCCATTTGTGTTGTTCATCTGTTTCCAGTCGGGGGAGGTGGGCGGGGGCAGGGGTTCCGTGATCTGCACCCCGGTCACCGTCAGATTCATCTCTGCGCTAAGCGTACCCAGTTGTGTGGCATCGATGATTGCCGCGGATGCGTTGGCAAGCTGTTGTCGCTCCAATTCAGCTGCTGCATCCACTGTTGCTGACGACGAAGAAGAAGAAGAAGAAGATGATGATGATGATGATGTATCGTTCTTTGGTGGACTGGAGATTTCGATCTCCACCGATCCACCTGTGGCTCTACGGCGACGCTTTCCGCTACCAGAAGCGCTGACGATTTTCACGATCTTGATCTTCTCTGCGGGGATCTTGAGGAAGGCTGCAATGTTGGTGATGATCTTTTCACCAAAGAACTCGTCGTTTGTTATTGTCGGCATCCCGAAAGTCACGAAGAGGACAGGAGCTGTTTTCACATCCACAGGAGTACCGCCGCGAACGATGATGTACAGGAGACGCTTATCGCGATCCACATAATTTGCACCGTTAGCCTCGGTAAGAGCAGGGATATATTGCCCAACAGACGTAGGGGCTCCAACAGTGTAGTCGCCGTTCGGTTTGATGTATTCGGCATTGTTTGGGTAGATGAAACGCCCTCCCACATAAACATCAAGGCGGCTAGGGTTCTTGAAGAAAATAGCCAGTCTGACAACCTGTGTTGGCTGAGCGTTGATGATATGATATCGTGACTTCTGAGGTGAGGTACTAGTAAAATACAGTTCATATGGGACTCCTGAAAATAAAAGAACACATAATTTAGATTTCATTAATAATAATAATCATTATAATAACAATAATAATAATAATAATAATAATAATAATAATAATAATAATAATGATAGTAATAACAATAATAGTAATGATGATAATGATGAAGATGATAAAAGAAATAATGATTATAACCATGCTATAAATGATAAAATCATAATACATTCTTTATCCAATACTAAATTCATCCCCATCAGCTAAATTCGTTCACTACAACGATAAAAAAAGATACCACACACCATTTTTGAGTTGCAAGTAATTAGGAAAACGAAATACATATAGTGAGAGAACGTACCCATGGCCAGAACAGAGAAAAACGTTGAGACACGTTTTTGGCAGGTATATCCAGAACACCAGCCATGGTCCTCTGGTCCATTGAGGAGATCCAGGTATCCGTCGCCCAGCAACGCGACAGGTGAGAGACGACGCGTCTCGGTATCGGCGTCCATACTTTCGATGACGAGCATCTCGTAATCAAGTCCATGGCATTCATAGGCCTGCCACGCATCACGCTTTATACAGCCCTGGTTCCTGATGATACCTGTAGGGAAATACAAAAATGAATCACTATTGATATTGAGGTAGTTAACGATAATAATGATAATAACAACAGCAACAACAATAATAATAATAACTAGTAATAATAATAACAATAATAATAATAATAACAATAATAATAATGATGATAATAATAATAATAATAATAATAATAATAATAATAATAATAATAATAATAATAATAATAATAATGTTAGGTATTTTTTTGCCATATTGCTGCCAAGTCGTGACTAGCCAATTATAAGTGGCGGAGGAAATTAGAGTAAAAACCACTGCCTAATATGGCAACTTTCTCATATGCACCGACTGATAAAGTTCATAAACTTGCTACATCTTATTGATACAAACATTTCTATGAATTGTATTTTTCATATTCGAAAGTTATTTGAAAACATAAAATTTTGAAAGATAATTTCAATTTCAATGCTTCATCTTGTTTATAAATCCGCATAAATCACTTATCATGCTTTGAAAGGCAAATTTAAAAAAAATTGAAATTTTGAAAAAAGAAAAAAATTAGCATCTTATTGATACAATATATCTAAAAGATTAATTCATTTTAATTTGAAGGGCTTATTTGAAAATGCGAAATTTTAAAAGAAAATATATTTCCATGTTTGCTGCATCTTATTGACATAAAAGATCTTGAAGAATGACATAATTTGTTCTGGAGGATTCAATCGACCCTTGGTCTTCTTTCGATCTGAAGGCTCTGCTCTTACTCTCCCTGTTTCTTCTTTCACTTAGAATAATCATGCTTTGTAACCGTTCGTCAACAATGACAAAGGTCACTTTTTGCAAATATCTTATTGCACTAAATGACCTTTGTGTGTCGATGTGCCTTTAAACACTCATTCATTCATTTACCTTTGTGCGGTGCGATATTTTTGACAGGAATTCGTTGTCCTGTTGTGGTGGTTAACATTGTTTTTGGTACCCGGTAATCACCAAGTCCACGGCGCCGGTCACCACCCCAAAACGCTTCCGATTCCGAAATGATGGCACCGCTGGAGCCCAAGAATGTTCCGTCAAGATCTTCAATCAGCATCTTCTTCTTGGCGTCACACTCCATGTCCACACAATCAGCTGGGTTGATTTTACTAAGAGAAATGAACACAAAAACATCATATAGTAAAAATAATAGTCAACAAATAGAAAAAAATCTAGAAGACACCCATGAAAAGAGCCTTTCCCATCATCTAACTTGAATTTGAATTTAAAAAATTGTTTTCGTCACTTTTCTACCATTTTAGGGCTAAGTCGTGACTAGACAGTTGCAAATGCCAAGCAACCAGAATACCAACGAAAACCACTGCCAAACCCCAAGTCACTGCCAACTTTATCACATGCCCCAGGTGGGATAACTGTCATTTAGTGAAACATTTAAAACATGTGATATAGATAGACTTTATGTAATATGGGCTCACTATACTAATGACAGGGCACTGATGAAGAAATATGGAAGCATCCTTGTGCCTTGGAGCCATAAGAAATGAAAAGCATGCATGGCTCTCTATCTTATCCAAATAAGATTCAAATCACCAATTAAAAAGAAACCTACAAGTCCTTAAAATGATTATTTGCGGGCTTCTTTGCTCCAATATGGAATGGATTAAAATAAAAATAAGGATGCTATGTTTAAATTGTAAGCCACTATGAGTATATGTAATATATAAAGAAAAAAAACAATGGAACATACAGGTTCCAGGTCTTATTTACAGGTATCCACGTTCAGAAACAGTTCAAAATATACTTTTCTTAAATCTCAAAACATATTTAAACATATCTGGTTAACTTAAGATATTTTGAATCAATAGGGCTATATCAAGAAGTTTATAATCTCGCCGCCCGGAACTCACCCTAAATTTGCTCGGGGATAGAATGTCAGGCTATCCAGTTCTGAATCCAGTTTGGTGACATTCCAAATCTTAATAGGATGGTGACAGTCTCCATTACCATTGGATGGTGCGATCATAGAATCCCGGCGGTTGGAACAGTATTTTTTGAATCCAGAGAAAACCACATCTAAAATAGATTGAACAAACATTTTATTAGTTAAATGAAACAAATAAGAAAATTTACCAATACTACATATATACACAAACACACATTTATACTGATGAGTTCTCTGACCTTAAGATGATCTAATACAGATATGTTGGTTTGGTATTTATGAAATTTACATGGTAGTTTTGATGTTTTGCTAATACTCTCTTGACATGATGTACTTCTATCAAATTTAAGAAAGGTATCGAAACAATATTGGAGCAGATAATATATCAAAATAAGGGAGTAAATAAAGGACCCACTTGTTATATTTGCTATGCCATTGATGGTCGGGTAAGCCATTGTGTTTTTCCACGGTTTCATGGGTACACCATTACCACCACCGGAAAAGGTTGGCCACGCGATGGCTGTATTTCCTTTAAAGTAAGAGAAAGGTCTCGCCAGGCTCCCGAGCTTAAAATTATCATCTGAGGTGTCTATGGTATCAGTGGCACAATCGAAGCTGGGACTGGTACCGACGAACACGGAATTGCGCACAATGGCAAACATGTCTTTCCATTGATGCGAGACAGGTCCCGGTCCGATGGAAAACGTGAACACGCTGACTTTGTTATCCACCATAACGAGATCTTCAAGGATGTAACTCGATGGCGAATTCAGATAGATGCCCCAATCGTAGCACTTGTAGATGAGGAAACCGGATACCCGCGCGCATGGTGAAAGGGCGTTGAGACTATTGACACCGATCGCGAGGGAATGGGCGATATTCCCACTCCACTCGGGATTAGGGTTGTTTTCGCACGCCTGTCCAGCCACGAGGAAACCAACACGTTCGGATCCGGCCACTATGTTGTCAATAAGCACAGGGTTTTTGGCCTTGACCACATCTATACCGGCTAGCCATTCCATGTGGAATGTTTCGAAGCGGTCTTGGTACGAACCCGGGCTCAGCATCAACATTACCAAGTTCCGCTTTAGGGAATTAGCATTACTCTGTATCTGAATTCCTGAAAATTATAGTTCAATTATAGAAATTTTCATAGGTATTTTACAAGATAAATGGGGAACTTCTATGCAAATACAATATATTTTGATGCACTTGAAAAGAACTATTATATCTTATATTAGAGTGCTATTTTATAAGCAAACTGAATTATCACCTCAAGATGACTTCGAAAATAGCTTGTACACAAATCCTTGCAGCACTCTTAATTATTATAAAAACACATTTAGGATAACAGAGTTTGCCCTATTCGGTCTAAAGGCTGCTCCCATTCTTCTTTTCATCCTAGAGTAATTAATGCTTAATTGTTGTTCTTAAACAATCAAGAGGACAATATATGGCTCAAATTGGCCTTTGTGCTTAAACACCCTCATTCATTCAATGAAACTTATCATGAAAGACCTTTTGTCCTCAGTGTACACTTACCTGCCGCAACTGTACGATGGATAACATTGTCCTCAATTGGCACCTGGTTGGCACCGAACATCCCGATAGCGGTGGCATAGCCATGATGGAAGCTGTTCTGCTTCAAAAATGACGGCTTGATTTCCGTGACGTCTCCAGTTCCGAGATAGGTGACAGCGTAGCGCGGATCGTAATCATCTCTGAAGCCCTCCTGGCCCATGTAGGCAAATTCCACATTGGAGATTCGCGCATACCCCTTAAACCCTGATGTGCCCTTAGACATGACACCAACTAGCACGCGGCCTCCCTGTGAGGTGCTTTCTCGTGTTGCGTAGGCTTCGCTGCGAATCTTGATGTTACGTGTTAGAACTGCAACCTCAGCCGCCATCTTGTATGAGAACCCATTACTCAGGGTATGGGTGACTCCTAAAGTAAAATAAAACAATCTATGTTACACAAAAATGTTAATGACAAGAACCATTGATGGAGCTTAATAAAGAAAAGGAACAAACGATAATAACGATAATAATACACACTCACATTTATACATATATATATATATATATATATATATATATATATATATATATATATATATATATATATATATATATATATATATATATATATATATATATATATATATGTATATATATACATTAATAAACATACATATAACAAATATCAAAATAATATTATATATAATATATAATAAATATACATGTATTCCCCTTCCAAACACACATGTATATATAAATCAGTAACTGGCCGTCTACCTGTATGTATGGGTGAATCAATGTGTTTATGTTTGTATGCATGTATATATATATATATATATATATATATATATATATATATATATATATATATATATATATATATATATATATATATATATAAGTATATATATATATATATATATATAAATATATATGAATATATATATATATATATATATATATATATATATATATATATATATATATATATATATATATATATATATATATATATATATATATAAGGATGAATGTATGGAAGCATATTTTTGTACGCATGCATATAGTCCTATTTGTAATGAAGCAAGGAAGACATATACGGGTACTTTACCTAAATGCTTGTGTTTCAGAGCGGTGCTCAGTGTGATGGTCTTGCGGTCCGAGGAAACGGAACTGATGGTGAAAATCTCATTCTCCTGGGCGCTGTAACTGGTCGAAGTGATGGCGATTTCGTTGCCGGCTACCCAGCTTACGGCGTCCTTAACAGAGATGGTTGTGTCTCCCACATTTGCTGTTTGGGCCAGGTGAGTGAATATTGGCACAGGCTTCACCCCGTGAAGATCAAGTCCACCGAACACACCTAAACACAGAGAGTGATATTGTTAAGCAACTATATAGATACATACAAATTAACTTCTACTGCAATACTGTAAAAACCCTTTATTACCACGCACATTTATTTTCACGTAACTGCCGTCTGAATCGGATTGCGGCCATTTAATTACACGCATCAACTGTATTACCGCTAGATTGGGCATTGTTATGCTATCTTGAACGTATATCAGCGCCAGTAATATACGCGTTATCTCCACCTATCGCGAAATGCGTGAAATTAAAAGGAGCGCGATAATAATGGGTTTTACAGTATTCCAGCTCAGGAGTTTTCGACGGGTACTCTAATTTCGTCTACCATTTACAATTGAATAGTCACTTGTTAGCTGCAATATGGCTGAAAAAGTGACGAAAAACAAAATTCCAAGTAACATGTTACATATTTTGACGGCAAAGCAGTATCTAAATAGCTACATAATGGATTTTTATACCAATTTTTTCAGAAGGACTATACTAGGTTTTCGTTTAAATAAATAAATGGACGTTTTTCAGATGTCAAATCAGAAACCAAATACTCTAGTTGAACAAAATATTCAAGCAAATGTGCATATTCTTTTCAAACACAATGATTAAAATATATATCTAACATATGTTTCAGGATTTTTACTGAGAAAAAAAAACAATATTGCTCAAGCATAGTACTGTTTTAAAGTGCTCCCACATTCAAATGTTACTTCTTAAAAATACTTTAGTTGTGGTAGTTTTCCGATGAATATCCCTCTAATTACCATACTTGTGACTTGAAATTGACTTCAAATATTAGTTAGAAATCATCTTAGTTGTATGATGTTTTGTCTACATTATAAGTGTTTTATGTAAATACAAGAAAACCTTCGACAGCTTATCAGCTTTACCATAAGTGCAAACTACATAAAGGTATTGTAAAACCCTTTATTACCACGCACATTTATTTTCACGTAACTGCCATCTAAATCTGATCGCGGCCATTTAATTACGCGCATCAACTGTATCACCGCTATATTGGGGCATTGTTATGCTATTTTGAACGTATATCAGCGCCAGTAATATACGCGTTATCATCACCTAGCGCAAAATGCGTGAAATTAAAAGGAGAACAATAATAATGGGTTTTACAGTATTCCTTACCAATTGACATAGCTCCTAGAGGCGGTCCTCCATACCCATCAGGGTACCGGGCCTCGGTCTTACCGGTCAAGATAATCTCAACCTCACCCGTGTACGGCTTATCCGGCCAGCCAATGACCAGTCTTCCGCCCATTATAATGATGTACTCCGCAGTGATGGTCACTTTCTCCAGCGCCCTCTTTCTGCGGCCGGTGGTGCTAAGACTGGTCAAGTTGAGTTCCAGGTTGCCCTTAAGGGTCAGGGTTTTCAGAGTGGGTACGTCCTTGGTATCAGCCACCACCCAATCACCTGCACGAAGAAAAATATTCCCCAAAATTGTAAGTACCCAGGGATAAACATAACTCAACACCAAATTACTGGTACCATTAGAACATTTCTATTGCAAGCAAATGGTGCAAATAATCACTTTTTCCATTAACGGAAAACAGAATCTGTTAACGGAAAATGAATTCCCATAAATGAATGAATGAATGATTGCTTAATTGCGGAGTACATCATCAGCACACAAATTCCCATAAAACGAAAAATGAATTTCTGTTTACTGAAATTCATTTTCCATTTACAGAAAATATTTATTATTTGCATGGATTGCTTGCAATGCATTTCTCTGTAGGAGTCAATACCCGTAACGCATTAAGCGGTTACACAAATCAATTATTTGATAGCAAATCAGAGACTAGATTTTTACTAGAATTGTCAAATGTACAATTTTTTTTTAATGAAAACTATAAATAAATCTGATTATCACGAAGATCAATAAATCAGTAATAAATGACTGCAGCCAATGCTTGAGCTTGATTGCGACTTAACCCATTAATGCTTAAAGATTTACTCCAGAAATTGTCGTCTGGATCTATGATACTTTTGTCAAAAACTTTGGAATTGTGAAAGGTTTTATAAAATATTTGAAGAAGAGTTGTTGGTGATGTTTTTACTAACAGTTCTCCATCAAATATTTTCCTAACTTTGCATTTTCCTGCAGTATTTCATCAAATGACCAGGCTGTTTTTGGCTGCTGTGAGCATTAATGTGTTAATGAATATAGGACTCTCCTATTTTACTACGTGCAATATCAAAATGATCAATGAGGTAAAATGCATTAATTTTTTATCTTTTATCTTTGAGCGGAATTCTACTAACCTTAAAACTTAAAAACAAGAACATTAAGCTAAAATTCAAAGGACAAAATAGTGATAATGATATATAAACACTACCCAACCATTAAGAAAATAGTTACGCATGCATATTTGGATAATCATACATATAACCTGAAATATCTATTTAAAAAGTTACCTGAATTAATTGTGACATCTTGTCCAGCCACTGGTGGTGCACTTTGGGGCCAGTCATCAGGATTTGACCATTTCTTGAAATTCGCAGGTCTGCAATAACAAGCAACATATAGAAACCCATAGTAAAGTACCGTGATATTCAAATAAACGAGCTACATATCCATTCTTTTCTTCATCCAAGGTATATAGTACAGTATGCTGCTTTTATTTGGAGTGATAATGATTCCGCTTTATAGCCCTGCTGGAGGGTATTTGTGCTATATTTAATCTGTACATTCAGGCACTCAAGCTATATCTATTACTATATAGATATTTATTTGAAGGGTGTTATTTTGGCGCTATCATAGGGAGCGCGAAAATTAAATGCCTGTAAAAATACCATTTATGCAGTATCAAAAAAAGCTTTGCTTGACAAATGTAAGTGTCCATAGAAACCATCACAGAAAGCATATTTTAGAACTTTACAAACTTGTTTTACAATTTCAGCTACCGTATTCGCCCGATTAAGCGCACTGTCTTAACTAAGCGCCCCCCCCCCCCAATTTTTCGTGGATTTTGGGAGACCAGCAAGCGCCAAAGATCGTCTCCTCATGTTAAATTTCTACTGTTTTAGTAGAACGAGAAGGTATATAGATGGCGATCGTAACTTGCCATCTATCGTCTATTTCTTGTTGCAATACGTAACACCGCGATCGGCACTCATTGGGGGGGGGTGCGGTTATACGAATGTTTGACAAAATCCCTGTTACAGAAAAATTTCCCAACTTGCACCCGCACGGTGCGCTTAATCGGGTGAATATGGTAACTTATATTTCACTTACCTCTTAGTAACAGGAGGCAGGGTGTTGGGATCAGCAGGTGGAATGCAATCCTTGTAGTAACACCTGTATACCTGAAGGTTGATGGGTCTGTTGACTGTTCCAGGGTATACAGCACGCTTGTCACGACTGGATGTACCAGAAACTAAATAACAATAATAATAATAATTATAATAATAATAATAATAATAATGATGATAATGACAACAATAATAATAATAATAAAAATGATAATAAAAACAATAATAATAATAATAATGATAATAATAACAATAATAATAATGATGATATTGATAATAATTATAATAATAATAATAATAATAATAGTAATAATAAAAACAATAATCATCATCATCATAAAAATAATAATAATTATAATAATAATAATTATACTATTTTTATCTATACATGTATCATTAATCATAATAATAATAATGATAATAATAACAATAATAATGATAATGATGATATTGATAATGATAATAATAATAATAATAATAGTAATAGAAATAATAATAGTAATAATAATAACAATAATCATCATCATCATCATAATAATAATAATGATAATAATATACATTTTAAAAAGAAACATCTGTTGCAGAATGAATGCTTCAAAAACAAACTTAGAACCTACTCAAATACATTACATAAATCTTGAGTAAATCATAATCAACTATTTTCAAATGAATACAAGTTACTAAATTTTGCAATATCAAAGATGAAACTTACTTAGATACTTAACTCACACGTTAACTAATTCATAGAATCAACATTTTACACAAAAAAACAGTTACCGAATTTCATGCAATCTAAATTAAAACTTACTCAGATACATGACGTCCATCTTGAATGAATTATAGAACCAATCTCCATGGACATTGTTTGTGAGGCTGAGCGGTGTCTGTGTGGCGTTACGTGTGTCACCAGAGATAAACTTAAACCTATCTGGTTGCTTGGTGACGTTGTGTGACATGATCAAAGCATCTGTAGGCTGAAATGGGATCAAATAACATTTGGTCAAGAGAACCTTTATTTTTTTCCGTTTTGAAAAAAAAAGTTTATTTTGAATTTTTGTCAAGATAACCTTAATGTTTTTCCGTTTTGAAAAAATAAGTTTATTTTTATTTTTTGTTTATTTTAGAATTTTTTATTTGTTTATTGTAATTTTTTTATTTGTTTATTGTGATTTTTTAAAGTTTATTTTGAAATAACTTTTGCTTATTGAATTATTTTGTTTAGTAAAGAAAATGTAGCATCATTAAAATTAAAACTGACCGAACGGAACATATTTACAAAATATTTCACAGAAGAAACAAATCTACAATATATATTAGAGTAGTCCATTTAAATATGAATTATCTTAAACCATGTAACTTAACATTGTCATATAGAATTTGAATGATAAAAACTATCGGTAAAACTTTAAACTATATTTTCCTCTCAATTGGTATTCATTTAGTTTACAACAATAAAACGTATCTGACAAAATTCTATGTAAGTTGAAAGAAATGTAGTTTTAGAGAGAACATAACAATATTAGATATTATGACTGACACTCCGGTCAGGTAGAAGATTTCAATTCGTTTTGCTTTGATTGATATACTGTAAAATCCTTTATTACCACACACATTTTTATTAACACAGCTGCCGTCAGAATCTGATCGCAGCCATTTATTTACACGCATCAACTTTATCACCGCTAGATGGGACATTGTTATGCTATTTTGAACATATATCAGCGTCAGCTATGTACGCTTTATCATCACTTAGCGCGAAATGCGTGAAATTAAAAGGAGCGTGATAATGTACTTACCTTCAACTCATAGTACTGGCCGGTGTAACTGAGATTGGTGACCTGGGGTATGTTCTCATAGAACATAGAATAGGTTTCCCCAAGAGGTAGCGCCACCATCCATCCCAATGCATGAGTAAGACGTTTCTTCATCCATGGCACCTTCATTGAACCGTGTTGATTTGTAAAGATGGCATTCTTGAACTCCGCGGCTTTAGGTTTAGGATTATTCCATGCTAGTCTTGTGAACCTAATTATTGAAAATACAGTTAAAATAAATGGCAGAAAAAGTTACAATAATGGAAATTCCAAATTACTGTCTATGGAACCTCTGGAACTGAAGTTCATAATGAGAAAGAAATTTCATCCACGTTATTTTTTCATTCCAATATGAAATAAACTGAAAAAGCGAATAAATCCAATGAAAAAGAAATTTCATACAAAATTCCATCGAATTCTAAAGTGTATGCACGCAAAAATTATTCTTTTCAAAGAAAGATATATAACAATTCTTCAGGCACTGAGAAATTAAAGCTTACCTGACCGAAGGTTCACAGACGCTTCCACTCATTCCAACGCTAAACTTAGGGTCGACTTTGCACTTGCTGGGTGGAAGGACGGGAACAGTGGGTACTACCTTGCTATCAGCTGTACCTGTCAGGGAGCCATCCTTGTCGTGTAGTATGCCGTCACTATCCCAACGCCAATTGGCGATGTTCGGCGAGCTTTCGAACTTTGAGTTGTAGAGATGGTAGTGCCATCCACCGCACTTTACTGAACATGTACCATCAATTGTTGTGACTCTGTAACAAGCCTTGCCGGGCTGGTCGAAATTATGAAAGGTGATGCCATCTAATATGAGACCAGTGTGGAATGGCAGTATGATACCAGTGTTCGTGCCCTGAGATGGAGTTGCTATACTGGAATGACTGATGACGTGGCTGTTCATAAGCATTGGACCCTTCGTTTTGGAGAAAGGCTCCATGTTCCTTGTTGTCTTCCATTCAAATCCCGCTTTCTCGTTATTCGAGAGGACCATGTTGGTGAACTGCATCGCACCTGCATTGACCACTTCCATACCCTTTTCGCAATTCCAAACCAGCATGGTATCAAAGACGGCCGCCTTGGGAGTGTTTGAGTTGCAGCCTCCGCCCTCCATGGGATAGTAGTCTTGGAACATCCAGAGACCGAACCAGCCTTGGGAATGTACAGTGTTGTTGAAGAACTTGCCTAGCGGTACCTTCCTGGGACAAACGCTTCTGCTGAAGGATGGTCCATCCGGATGTGCATGCATACGGTACCAAAACCCAAAATGGGTGCCACCTGCCGCATGGTTATGCTGATGAGTATTGTTTGGATTTGTGATCCAGTAAGCTGCGGGTGTGATATCATCATTAAGTAGACTCGTACTTGCCTTCACGAATATAGCAAGATTGTACTGGAACGTGTTGCCGGTTTCCACACCGTCCTCTAAAAACACAGCTCCTCCCATTACGTTATATATAACATTACGCTCGACCATCGTATTGTGGGTTCCATGGATGTTGACCGCTCTGTTGAAGGTTTCATGGATGGCGCAGCCACGAATGTAAGAAGTGGACATATCACCGTTAAGATGGAAATGTATGGGGTAGCGACCGAGGCGGAAGGCTTGTCCGGCATAGGTGACCTCTATGTAGCTGATGCGGGCAACAGCCTCGTGGGTGTCCGGTCGCGCAGCGTGAATCATAATGGTGGCACCAAACTGGTCACTTCCTACCTCATCACCAAAACGACCCTGGAAACACGTCTGAGTCGAGAACTCACCTGGAAATAGCAATGCATGCAACGAATTACTATACTGCAGTCGTTGATGTTGAGGATAATATTGATACTTCTACTACTACTACTACTCCAACTACTCCTACTTGTACTACAACTGCAACCTCTACTTCTACTACTACTGCTACTACTACTACTACTACTACTACTACTACTACTACTACTATTACTATTACTACTTCTACTACTACTACTATTACTACAACTACCAATACTACTACTACTACTATGTTAGAACACAATATTGTAATGTTCAATGTAACAATATATGTGATATATTGTTGCGTTTTGAGTATTAGTGGATAACAGACACACTACATAATATTTTTCATTTAAATTTTAGTGGACTTCTTTCTCGGAAGGAAGACATTTCAAGAAATGTTCCCCAGTAGCAGATTATATGCTGTTTTGTCTGGTGAATGTTAGAGGTCAACATTAGACAAAACGAATATCTTTTAGTTTATCTGGCTATTCTCTTGATGCGAGTAAACTCCCTTAATCCCTAGCGGGGTGGATATAACATATCAAAAACCCTTTGCTTCTTGGCTTGGATGAAGAAAAGAATGGATAGGTAGCGAGAGACCAATTACTATATGCCCCATAGTTAAGTGCTGGACTCATGCCAGGAGTACCAGATAAACCATCAGCGCGAGGTCACTTGGGAACAGGGACCAATCAGGGCTCTCACATCGATTACATTAATGAGAAACCTTATCTCCACCACAAGCTGGGGTGCCCAGAACACCAATTTTTGGCCTATTAGCGGCTATTAGTTGACACTGGTTGAGGCTAACATGTTCAGGTTGACCGGCTGGTTTCAAATCCACTTGTGTTCCGTCATCTAAGTTCTTGGTTAAAAACAATATGATGAAAAAAACAAACATTGGTACTCATCAGATAGTAATGATGATACAAATAGATAACAGTAATTGATATTTGATATAGCACCCTATCCAACTATAATGTCCAAAAGCGCTTTTAAAGACTAGTCCATGGACGGACAAATGTTTAGGAAGAATTTTCAAATGAGTAACAACATAACAGGATTTGGATAGCTTTGAAAATGGTTGTGAACTTGTACCTCAGACAAACGTAGTCTCAGAGCATTGAATGGGTTGTATGTAAAAGTATATACTTACCAGTATTAAATCCAGCTGGACATGCCTTGATAGCATCAGCCCATTGTAAGTCTCTTGATCCTCTGACCACAACGTTACGCGTGAGAAGTCCTACTTCGCCACGGTATTCCACAGTTGGACCATTCGCAAACGTTTGCGAAACACCGATATGTTCGTACTTTAATGCCTCAGTCAATGTCAGGGTCAATTTGTCGGAAGAAATTGCTGAGATGATCCGAACCTCATTTTGGGCTTGTGAATGTCGTTTACCGGTGGTTGCGAGGACAATCTTGTCTCCGACATTCCATGTGACCGCCTTCTCCAAGACGATCTGAGTGGCCCCCGCTGCAGCTGTTTGTGCAAGTCTTGTCCAAGGCATAGGGATGTGCTTACCTAAAACATTGGAAAACTGTCGCAATCAAATAAATGAATCTACCACGATCATTGAGTAACTAACTTTGACTTGTTGCTGAATGTCAATACATATATATATATATATATATATATATATATATATATATATATATATATATATATATATATATATATATATATATATATATATACTTGTGTTCTACTAAATTTGAAGAGTTACATACCATGTAGATCAAGGGTTCCATTCCTGACAGCAAGTGCCTTTGTTCCATATATAGGTAGTTCAGGAGATCGAAGATGACCATGCATTGTGATGATAGCCTTATGTTGAAATGGTGCTGCCTCTGTTCCAACCTGTTAAGCACAACATTCAGAGTAAGAAATTTGGTAGAAAAATATAACGAAATTTCCAGATGTAAGTACATGCCCCTGTATACTTAACTTTATTCCTTTTGTTTTTACAAGCCATGTGCTTTCAGGTATTATATCCTAATTACACAGCATCTTAAATTTGATATCTTGAAAATAGTTAAACATGGGTAAATCTATTATACTCGAATGATATGAATAGAGTAGGAAAATGTAGTATTTACATAAGTATGCAAATTAATCAAACGAAACACTGGCTTAGTTTGATATATACAAATGTATATATATATAGTCCCATGACCTAGGCTTATTATATGTATATACACAGACAACTGATTATTTTTTTAAGTATCTGTTTATTATGTATAATTTACAAAAACATCTTCTTCATTTACAACCAATTATTTCACTGCAAATATTTCATTGTAACCTGATATCTCTTTTATATATAATCATGTAACATTGTATGATGTGGGCCAGCTTGCCTGGCGATAAGGAAAGAAAAAAGTTATAATTTTTTTTTTAAATAATGATCTAGGCTTATTACACAAATACATTCTTTAGGTATAAGACAACTCACCTGCAGAGCACCGCCATCATTAATAAGGATGTTCTCCGCCTGAAGCTCTATGTCTTTCTCATCGAAGATGAGTTTTCCACCATTGATGAGAATCATCTTGATGACCGGGGTACTGGTGTCCAGTAGGATGGTCTGAGACTTAGGAATGACCACAAAGTCTCCGGCCACGGGGGGTTCACCTCCCCCCCATGTGTATCGTGAAGACCACACATCGACATAATGGAACTCTGCATTGTCCTGTAATGCAAAGTGGTAATTCCCTTATTATATTAGTTTAATGTAACAGAAAATCACAAAGATTTGTATGGATTGCTCTCCAAGCTCGGATCTTTTGTGTTTCCGTTTCGTTTCCTTTTCATGATTAAATGGATCTTTCCAAGTTATTAGCGAGAGGCCATGAATGTCTTAAGATGATATTTCCATATTAACATATTATTATATGCTTCACTATCTATTGTCTTTTGAATGTAATATAGGTACCCTAGACCTCTTAATAGTTTTGCTTCAACTCATTTTTCTTTTCTATGATAATTGACCGTACAATTATAGTTACATGTGATCATGATTGTCTAATAATACGCTATATTAAAAATCATTGATATATAGTGGATTATTTCTTAATATAACCTTTGCATCTGGTCAACCTGCATTTCCTGGAATATTTGGGCAAGATTGAGAATGTTACAATTGACTTAAAGTAAGGCGATGCCTTAACTGTTTTTTTTAATATATTTCAGTAACTGCCTAGTCACAATTTAGTCACAATATGGAAGAAAAGGTGACAGTTAAGAAAATTCCAAATCTAATTTGTCTTCTGAATGCCTCTGTGACGTACCTGTGTAGCAATCCCATTTCCTCCTGAATCCACAGTGACCTTGGTGAGGATAGATGGTGACCTTGACCCAGTTGTACAGGTTATCTGTGTCGTGGATTGAGCTGTTATAGCACAGACTGTGCCTGCAATAGTTACACTATTGCCACTCGCACTGCAAACGAAGCAAACATTGAGATGATGGCGTGCTGAACTAACAATTAACCCATTCACACTTAAAGTTTCTCTAGAAAGTGTCGTCTGCTACTCTCATACTTTTGAAAATATCTTATGAATAAAGCAAAAATTCACAAAATATTTGAAGGAGAGTTCTTGTTTGACTTTTGATCAACATTTCTCCCTCATATGTTTTCAAGAAAATGTGTTTGTAAGTTAGGTATTTCCAAAATCGTCAGGCCTCTTTCGGCTGCTCTGAGTGTTAATGGGTTAAGTTCATAATGTATTTTGAGCACAATGCACTACAACACATTATTGATGAAATTTCGTTCCTGATAACACAAGGCTAAAATGGTGTGAAATAATTGCATGCCGTTAACTTGATTTAAGTCTTTATTAGATGTTAAGCCGATATCAATATAAGCAACACGTTTATTTGTAATAACATGAGCCATAGCATTAATATCAAGTTGTGTACCCATACACTTTTAAAGTATTAAAAACCTTTTGGGTATGAGCATAGGCAATTGACAAGAAGTGATCATTTTATAAATAAAGTAATCTCCCATCAAACAACCGATACAGCATGAGTAATATCTTTCAAACAAAAGCGTATTGTGGAAAATAGTGGAAAAAAAAATGTTCATTAGAATCAAAATAAAAAGTCTCCTTCAAATATTTTTTGCATTTATGCTTCGTTCTTAAGTTATTTTTGAAAGTTTCCTTGTTCCAGACGAGTATTCCCGAATTTTGCCTTTAATGACTTACGCGAAACTGGTTCCTGTGATTGTGAGTGTCGTTCCGCCTCCCGTTCCTCCACGTCGCGGTGAGACGTTCGTGATGACCGGGGTGAGGGTACTCTTATAGCTATAGCCGCCACTCTTTGTCACACTCACTGAACCGACCGCTACCACGACATCGCATGCAACCGTACCGGAACTCAAACCTGTACGAAAAGGTGGAGAAATGAACTAACAAAAGAAAAAATCCATCGAGTAACATTATGTTACTCCTTATTTCTCAGTAAAATGCGTGACATTGTACAAACTTTAATTGCACTACCATAGACTTCATGTATATCCCATTGCATATTCGTTTGTGCATAAAATCATTTTGACTGTCAAACCTAATGCCTTTTTAGTCAATTTCGTTCGGATTTTGTAACATTTTCCAAGAGACATGAAGGAGGAAAATGTCTTTGAATTTCCTTTAAATTGTTGGTTTATTACCTCTTAAATGTAATTATAGGTTTAAAAAGTTATCGGAATGCTGCGTCATCACTGTTGCTATAAGATAACGAGTTAAGCATAGCTTTGTGAGTTTGGATATCATTGAAACATGTCGGTTTGACTCGCTAGCGTTCACTGGTAAAATGCATTTGAGTGTAGTTCATAGTATTTAAGCATGTATTTCTGAGGTATGCACATCCAAGAGATGCGTTGACTTACTAGAGTTTGCTGGTGTAATGCAGTTGAGTGTTGTAGATGTTACAAGTCCAGAGACCTGACAAGGATCACCACACACAGTCACAACAGTGCGCTCTCATCGAAACCCACACCTGACAGGCTGATGTTATGACCACCTCCAAAGCTTCCTGAAATAAAAAGAGTACATATGTCTTATAAATACAAAGAAAATCTGAGCTATGACATTCTACACGAACTTAGTATATATATATATTATATTTATATATATATATATATAAATATATGTATATATATATATATATATATATATATATATATATATATATATATATATATATATATACATACATATACATATATATATATATATATATATATATATATATATATATATATATATATAATATATATATATTATATATATATATATATATATATATATGTATATATATATATAATATATATATATATATATATATATATAGAGAGAGAGAGAGAGAGAGAGAGAGAGAGAGAGAGAGAGAGAGAGAGAGAGAGAGAGAGAGAGAGAGAGAGAGAGAGAGAGAGAGAGAGAGAGATGTACTATCATGTCTGGAGACTTCATACCGTGCTTAGTATAAAAAAACTATGAATTTGAATTTCGATGAATCGATACATAATTCGGATTGCAATGTGAAGGCATAGTGCCAACAATGGGTCTTACCTTCAGCTGGACTAACTGTAGTTACTTGAAGGTCATAAGGTGAAGGTCGCCGATGATGTTGCCAATCCCTTTGGCACAACGTTTACTGAAACTGCGTGGCTTCCCGCATTATTTGCTGACGTCACACATACAATCTGTGTCTCTGTGGATGATGTCACATTACACATAGCATTTCCCATCTTGACTGTGACGTCAGAAGTGACATTCGTAAATTTCGTGCCAACAATGGTCACAGTGGTTGACGTACTTCCTGACGTAGGGGAGATCAATGTGACAGTGGGAGTAGCATCTGCTGTGTACGTGTACGGTGAACCTGGGTAAGCGTTAGCGTTGCCGGAAGTTACGACAACAGACTTTTGTCCAGCGGTGGCAGCACTAGTGGTACATTGTAGACTGTCGATGGTGACAGAACTCACCACACACGTCTTACCCGACACTTTGACCTGCGTGTTGCCAACATGAAAACCGTTACCTTTTACAGTCAACAAAGTTCCGCCATTGATACTTCCGGTCGTGGGAGTGACGCTGTAGATGACCCGCGGGCTCTGGAGCGAGGTAAATCCAGACGAAATGACAGAGAGACCGACCCCATTCAAACTGATCATCACGCTGTTTGGACCCGCGGTCGAGGAGGAAGTGTGCACATCACCTCTGTTGCCGTTATGGTTTGTATATCACAGGTTGCGCCACCAACAGTCACCCACAGATTTGCCGAATCCGTACCGAATTTGGTTCCGGTGATTGTTATATTGTTGCTTCCCTGAATTGAAGTTGGGCTGATATTCGTGACTGTGGGGGTTATCGATGAAGTGTACGTAAACGACAAGGAACCGACTGCTGGGATCCCCTTCACGGTAACTACAACATCCTGTTGCGACGCAGAGGCATCCGCGGGAGTTTTACAAACAATCTGTGTATACGTCATATTAGTAATGACGCAGGGAAGTTGTTTAAGCGTAACGGTGGTTTTACCCGCGATGAACCCAGATCCCGATATCGTAATGTTCGTTCCGCCGTTGGTTGATCCGGTGGTTGGTGAAACTGACGTCACTCTGGTTTAAGTGCGAAGCGTCTCGCTAGCTCATTCTTGATAGTGTTTCTAGCGAGTCCTCGGTTGTAAACGTTAACAGTGACCAGTTCTGTCAGTCCAACATCCATATCATTGTTGTGGTCAATGGTGCAGGTCAGTGAAGTGGTACTGGCGGTGGCCACAGTACAAGCATGGGTGCCAACCTGCAATAAAATTGCCATAGTTTTGTTAGAATTGCAATGTTCCTAATTGTTTTGTTCTAGAATTATACATTTACCCCTCTGAATGTATGCCCCTTTAATTTGCAATATCTCTCAGTCTTTTTGCATTTGGAATTACGTCAAATTTTCTACGATATTTAGACTTATTCTTACTAGCCAGCTCCAATTGGTGAAGGTAACTGGAGTTTTAGGGGGAAATCATTGCCTAGCTTAAAAGTCGCTGGCAACTTTTTCACATGCCGCATTAGTGTGACATTGATCTTAATGATATTTTAATTCACTCACTTGCTGCGTCATGCAATTAGGCTATTAAGGCAGCCACAAACGTGACCAATAACATAATCATCCTAACAACTAATTTTTGTTCCATCACCAGTCTACCTTAACTTACTTTGACTTTGTTTTGACAGGCTGTTGAGGTGAAGCCTGTTCCAGTGATAGTAATGGTGGTGGAGGCTGTACCGTTTGTAGGACTAAGGGCTGTGATGGTCGCTGTACTGCACTCAAAAAAGGTAACGCGAACCCTGGACCACTCGGCAATGGGGGAAGTGGGGCTGAACAGCCTGGTATGGAATTGGTCACACCAGCGCAACTGCTAGAATCCACTATTGAACCTACAATAAATCGGAGCTACATGAATTACCATGTTCGTTCAGTCAGTCATTATTTACTATCTGATATGATATATGAAAAGTAGTAAGATTCTCGTATCTTGGTGGGTTAACTTAATACCACTGCACTCTGATCCATAGATAGTCGCAAGATACTGGAAGTAATAGGTAAAGTACATATTCTGAATGTATTACTACTATGAACTTATAATACGAATCAATAATATATATATATATATATATATATATATATATATATATATATATATATATATATATATATATATATATATATATATGAAAACTTCCATACACACAATTACAACCATAGAATACTGTAGAACACACAATGTTCGCGTCTGTTTATATATAGCGTACATAGCGTGTGGTTCCGCTTCGCTATACATAAAAACGCTGTACTTTTTTTCTACTGTACTGGCGCTGTCAGCGGTGGCTACCGTCGCTAACATAAAGATACGCTATGATGCGAAAACTCCGCAATTCGCTATATTTGGGACACGCGTCATATGTGTGTTGTACAGTATATATATATATATATATATATATATATATATATATATATATATATATATATATATATATATATATATATATATATATATATACTAGTATATATATAATTATCTATTCATTCATATTGTTAAATACGTGGTCTTACCTGAGGGAGAGGCATATTGTGCTTCATATCCCCTGATCTTGACCGATATAGATGAAGCGAACGACTCCTTTTCAGCCACATTGACCACTCCTCGCATTTTGATATTACAACTGTTGTCGATACAGCCACTGTAGAAATGGTACCCGGCCTGGCTTATTGAATTGGTACTTGAGATCTCCTATAAATATAAAAAAACATATGATCAGTTAATATCAACATTATCCCCAATCAATTGATAAAGAGCGCAGCGAATTCCCATTGTAAAAACATGCTTTGTTAAGGGAAATTCGACATCACCCAATGTATGCAACTTATACATTTCCTATGACTTTTGTGTAAGATATGATTTATGTAAGACACCTTCGAACCATTATATATGAACGATTGTGATATAAAAATCTCATTGTACTTGCATACATTTTGATTTTTTAAAAGAATATGTGATAAGAAAACCTTGCAGTATGGTATTACCATAATTCCTAGTATAAAGATATGTCTTACCCTTCGCAGTTCGTGATGATCCACTTGTGAATCCATCCCCATCATAGTCATCTGAAGATGAGGTGGCGACCTGGAAGACCCTGTAGCCCTTGCCGGACACATAATCAGGTAGTTTCCATACCCAGTTCACCGTGTCTCCAGTTTTGATATTCAGCACATCGGGGTCCCACTATAGCCTTTACCATAGGCTAAAATAAAGAACAGATGGAAAAGGTAAATAATTTACATTGACAATTAAATTGGTCCATTGATAATCTACCTTTATACGTACATTGTACAGTGACATTATGAATATGTGGAAAGATGTGAGGTAAAATGTACATTTGATCCAAACTTCAAAATAGAACATAACACTAATTACCTTACAATGCAACTTGGACTCTCTGTCAATAAGGATGGATAAATTAACTTTTAAACTCGATATTTGATTCGATATATTGTAATTTTTCCTTAAAGCTATTCCTCCAGAAAATAGGAACATACTTATAATGGTTGTAATGATTAACACTTAACTATGTGTTTATATCCGATAATAAGACGGGTTTAAATGTCTGTATCATACTATTTTGTAAAGGTACGTCCATAGATGCTTTACTATAATCTAAAGGTTTTTATCCCAAGAACCTTTTGCAAAAATACGATAAGACGTCTCAGATATCAATAGTTTGGAATCAGACATACTAGTCCACTCTAGGAAATTTTCATATCAAACAGGTTTCCTACAATGCTTTAACAGAAAAGGTGAAATGAAAACGATTTTAAAATTATGTGTTGATATCCAAGACGAGTTCTATGCACCATTATATAGTATTATCAGTGTGCTTACATGGATGAACACCAAGATTGTTAACAGTGTAGGTTGTAGTGGCTCCCTGGGTACGACATGTGATTTTATCATCCGCAATGGTTTCCGGCACGCACTTTACGGCACCGATCATGACTTCCGCCATGGATACATTCGTGCCAAATCCGGCACCAGCAATGGTAAGGAGAGTCTCTCCGAGCATGGATCCTTGTGCAGGCCCCACCTGGTTCACCATAAGTGTGTAGGAAAAGTCAGTGATATTATTGGTTCTGGAATATAAAACAACAACAGTTATTCATAGTGTTCAAAGCTAACAAGCACAAAGCCTTCAGGTTAAGATCAAAAATAAATCAAAAGATACATTTTCCTTAATTTAAGAGTATGTGACTGGTACTGAAAATGCAGAACGAATGTCTTTCAGTAAAACTAAGAAATACAGAAGTAAGTAGTGTTTCATGAGTGATTTAT
>OZ012689.1:8421709-8466427 GCA_963942565.1 Maea johnstoni | reverse complement strand
TATATATATATATATATATATATATATATATATATATATAAATATAAATATATATATATGCATGAATGCACAACGCGAACATGATGATGTATGTGTTTATGTTTTCATGTATGTTTATGCAAGCAGGTTTTCAGTATGCATGCAAGTATGTATGCAGGTCTGTCTGTTGATATGTATGTATGTGTGTGTGTGTGTGTGTGAATATGTGTGTATGTATGTATGTAATTATGTATGGATGTATATTGTTTAAATACTAATTCATTTTTACGAATAGCATCTTATATGTTTTTATTTATTTAAGATAGCATGTGCAAAAGAGTTATAGAAAACTGCATACATTCTGTACTAAGCGAGTTCATGTAGGTACGGAAACAATTCAACTCACCGGAAACAGCCACTTCCATTTTGGTATTTGGATAGTCAGAGAAATAGTTTCCCGTGATTTGGATTTCCGTTTGGCCCGCCTTACTTCCGGTTGAAGGTGTGACGCTGTCAACAACTGAAATATATTTTTCAAAAAATATTACATTGTTGAAATGACCAATGATATATTTGAAATCCTATAAAATGTCAATAGAAATATAAATGGGTGTCATAAGAAGTTCTTAGTTTGATTTAAAGCAGAATTGTCTATACGTGAGGCGTTGCATACGTAATACTCGTAATTCCTTAGCACTCTGACAGCTTTAAACATAACTCTTAAATCAGAGTTATGTTTAAAATATAGTTGAAGAGGAATTGTAAAGCTCAATAGGACCAACAACTATGAAGTGAAATAATTCTCAAAACGTTGCCTTATCATTAAGAAATTTTTATATGTGTAAATCAATGTGCATGCCCCGGATGTTGATGGTTTAAAGATTTTTAATATAAACATCTACACCAATTGATATATTCACACATTACATTCTACCGCATTTTAACATGATGGAAAGGTCTGCCAGGTAAAACATCGAACTTGAGTGACTTATAATGGAGAATGTTCTTATATAATCATCCATGTACCGTAAATTCTGGAAAATATCGGCCGCCCTTATGAAACTCGGCCACTAGAATTCATTTACAAACTAATTACTGGGGAATTTCGCCCACCCCCGATCCATCCAAGACCCATTTCAACAATTTTCGGCCACCAAGTAAATTTCATTGATATAAGAAAAAAATAAGAAAAAAACATTACTGTGTAAGACATGCGGAGTTTATCTAAGGAAAAAAAAACAAACTTCGAGGGCAGTTTCAATGTTGTTTGCCTCATCTTTGCAAATGAAATTTAAGGTGCAGATGTGTACAATTAGTATGTGTACGGTTAAGATAATGAATATTCATGTGAAAAGCATCCAATAATCGCAAGAATCTTATTGAGACTTGTGCTTTCCCCAAAAATAGACTGGCCGATTAAATGCCTCGTGTGCTACTAAAGACCTTATACGGACTTTTGATATTATGATATTTAACTGAAAATTCCTCAAAAACAATTCACCAAATATTTGAAGGAATGTTAATATTTGGCAGTTCTCCTTCAAACACTATCCACAAAGGTTTTGTCAAAAAATTCAATACAAAGTATTGAACTATTTCTGTTGCCTGGTTACCCATGCTGGATATTTTAGTATACAGAATTGCGTCATAAATTTGCTTTTAAAGCAAGTTGAAAAAATATGAATTTCCTAAATATCTCTATGAGAATTTTCTTTTGAGTTCTGTTGAAGATTTCATCAACTGTTGCCTTACAAGAGAAGACTCTTATCTGAAAGATAGCACCAAATCAGTGAATAAATTAAATGGCTTAATGGGTTGAATGTGCTCTCTTTGTCATGATTAAGTTGCTATATATACTTACGTGCATAAGATTGGAACATATAGATTTCCCCCTTGCTGCTCACTTTGTACACTCCAGTGTCAACCTGTGACCTGCAATGCATAATAAACATATCATATATCATTGTGTGTAAGTGTGTATGTATATATTCAAAAAGAAGCTGTACACAGTGCATTTATTCCAATATGGTTTATGTTTAATACTATATCGAAACAACAACAACAATTACGACTAATACTACAACAACAACAACAGCTACTACTATTACTACTTCTACTACTACTACTACTACTACTACTACTACTACTACTACTACAACAACAACAACAACAACTACTACTTCTACTACTACTACTACTACTACTGCTGCTGCTGCTGCTGCTGCTGCTGCTGCTGCTGCTGCTGCTGCTGCTGCTGCTGCTGCTGCTGCTGCTGCTGCTGCTGCTGCTGCTGCTGCTGCTGCTGCTGCTGCTGCTGCTGCTGCTGCTGCTGCTGCTGCTGCTGCTGCTGCTGCTGCTGCTGCTGCTGCTGCTGCTGCTGCTGCTGCTGCTGCTGCTGCTGCTGCTGCTGCTGCTGCTGCTGCTGCTGCTGCTGCTGCTGCTGCTGCTGCTGCTGCTGCTGCTGCTGCTGCTGCTGCTGCTGCTGCTGCTGCTGCTACTACTACTACTACTACTACTACTACTACTACTACTACTACTACTACTACTACTACTACTACTACTACTACTACTACTACTACTACTACTACTACTACTACTACTACTACTACTACTACTACTACTACTACTACTACTACTACTACTACTACTACTACTACTACTACTACTACTACTACTACTACTACTACTACTACTACTACTACTACTACTACTACTACTACTACTACTACTACTACTACTACTACTACTACTACTACTACTACTACTACTACTACTACTACTACTACTACTACTACTACTACTACTACTACTACTACTACTACTACTACTACTACTACTACTACTACTACTACTACTACTACTACTACTACTACTACTACTACTACTACTACTACTACTACTACTACTACTACTACTACTACTACTACTTCTGTTTTTAAATTACCTTCCGTAGGTTTGGACTATGAAGCTGGCATTTTTGTTGCCTGAAATGGAAAAGCATGGCGTAAAGCATAAAACACGCATACAAAAGCAAAACAACTAATATCGAAAGGTGAACTCGTATTGCATATAAAGTTGAAAAAGATACGAATCACTAATTCCGATGATTCAAGATGAAGATCATTATGTAACTGAATGTTATAGTAAAATATCAAGATGGAATGAAACTACAAGTCAATAAACTATATATATAATGAAGATAATCTTTAATAATTGTGGTACTCATCGACAGTAAATACAACTTTGGCGGACGAAAGTCCTTTCGAATCTCTAAATATATAATCTCTCTCTATATAATATATATAATCTACAAATATCGACTTACCGACAAAGGTTCCATCAATCTTGCACTTAATAGTTCCTCTATCAGAAGTAGTACTCGCCAAACTGAGGCCATAGCTGGAATTAACAAATAAGAAACGAACATTACAAGTTAGAATTGGTATGCTTGAGGTTTGACTCAGTATCCTAGCGTAACCGCTTTTGTAGTCATCCAAATAAATATATTCACATAATTAACAATTCAACAAACCTCAAATTCATTAAAAATGGACAGAACTCAAATGCTTTAAATATTTTGAGGCTCGATGTGAAACGCTATCTGACAAATTTGGAAATAACCCTAGTGAAAACTATTCGAAAACGGGTTCTTAAACCATTACTACTTAAGAATTCGAGTAGAATTTGTTGTCTGAGCCAAAAAATACTTTTGAAAACTTTAGAAATTGAAAATAATTTTACAGAATAGGGATAGTTGTTGGTAGTTTTCTACTGAGCAACTTTCCTTCAAATATTGTTCAAGCATGCACTTGTCTAAAAGATCTCATCAAAATTGTCAGGATGCTTTTGGCCAATGTTACCATTAATTGACTAGAACATGTAGGGCCTACAACTGTCGGTCAAAGTATTCGTGTGCAATATTGCTTTGATATGTCAACATATGGCAGATCATGTGTATCGTACAGATTTGAATGGGTTAATAAATGATTGACACTACACATTTTGAAATATGAATACATGTATATGTACTGTTTTACTAGCAATGCCAGACATTATGTGTATATGTAAAAGGGTATCATTCAATATAAAAATACTTACAGATTATCACCGTTCTTTAGGTCACACTTCTGGCCACCAACATAGTTCCTGAGCATTTTAATGGTCTTGCCATTACTCGCCGTCTGAATATTGCTACCGTAGGCATCAGTGTAGATGGTTCCATACATAGAAATGACGCTTCCTATGGACAATAAAACATTCTGCGATTAATACATACTTTTCCACCAACGAACACACACACACACACACATATATATATATATATATATATATATATATATATATATATATATATATATATATATATATATATACATATATATATATATATATATATATATATATATATATATATATATATATATATATATATATATATATATACATATATATATATATATATATATATATATATATATATATATATATATATATATATATATATATATATATATATATATATATATATATATATATATAAATATATATGTATATATATATATATATATATATATATATATATATATATATATATGTATATATATATATATATATATATATATATATATATATATATATATATATATATACATACATATATATATATATATATATATATATATATATATATATATATATATATATATATATATATATATATATATATATACTAGTATTCCTATATATGAATGTATGTGTGTATGTATGTATGTATGTATGTATGTGTGTATGTATGTATGAATGTGTGTATGTTTAGATATGAATAGCAATGCAAACTTGCAAAGAGGACGCTTTACTTACCTGCCGGTGCAGCTGTAGGCCAGAGGGATGTAATTGTTGGTGTGTTATGAGTCCTGACCTACAAATCATATATCATGAATTAATGAAAGTTCAGAACTTACTCTGAGTGATCACAGTGGAATACACAGTGTAACTCGAGTTATCAATTTATCTATTTTAGCATAGAAACTCTAGTGAGTTCTCTAGTTCCAGGTTGTATAAATCAATTGCGTTTTTATTTCAATTCGTTTCATATTCATTCTCAGATTGAGGATAAGGTTTTATATGTAACAGAATTGCCTGCAACAAGATGGAACTCTCTTATATTGTATTGTTCATACTAGATATGCAATGTGTAAAAATGACCATAAATTTCAAAAAGAAAAAATAATACTAAACCTTAAACTTTTCAATTCTATTTCATTCAAACAACAATACTTTGCCTATCCATGGTCCCCTAGCTATTAAAAATCCTTATATATTGTTATCAAGGAATAGGGAAGTTTGTTAAAATGTTTGATTTAATATCACGTCTCGATGCAGTTGAGACTAGTGGCATTTGAGGACGACGACACAAACAAACACAGCATTAAATCCAACATATTTTGAGGTTAAATAGGGTTAGGGTTTCACAACAGTTGAAGATAGTGTAAGATCGAATACCACATGGTGTAAGGGTATAGAAGGGTCAAAGGTACACGTAGAGGGGAATTATGGACACACCCCATGTAATTGGGGGCACAGCAGGGTCCGGGTGTGGCCAGGTTTGGGTTCTGGTAGGGTAGATGGTACATTAGGGTTTGGAGTATAGCAGTACTGTGTTGGCGATTCATTAGGGTGGTGTTATGGAAATCAGAGGATACAGGAGAGTTAGGGGTAGTAGCATGGAAAGAGGGTGCTTGTATACTAGGGTTGGGGTGCTGCAGATTTGGGGGTACAATACAACAGTATTTATAATTTGGGCTATAATAGGTCCGGAACAAGTAGAGTAGCTCTGGGTTTATAACAGTGTTGGAAATAGAGTAGGGTGGTTTTGGGTGTCGTAGGGATTGGTGGTAGGGTAGGGGTACACGGTGGGTTTTAGGGTGGAGATGTACCACCTTACCAAATTAAGCTGTACAGTTGCGTTGATGTTAGAGTAGAGTGGGACTAGTGGTTTGCCCATTTACGTTAGGGTTTTGGTAAGGGTGAGCCTAAATTAGGTTCTGGGTACACACGGGTCTTGGGGGTGGAGGTTGGGGTAGTGTATGTATGTACTTTTATTGGCTGTAATACTAGTTACAAAAAACATACTTTGATGTGAACATAGAAAACAACTAAACTAAATAACATGAACAAAAGTAAATAGTATATACAGAGATACAAACCATTAAGCGTTTAAGCTATATAATACATCAATATATCTTATAGGAAATTAAGGTAGTACAGTAATATATCTGTGTCAATACTGATAGGTCTTACGGCACTTATCAAAACTATTCTCCCTTTCGGCAGTTTATATTCATCTTATAAGAGGTATCATTTTCCATGAGATCAGTCCTTTATACTTATAATAACTCCTACCCTATACCATCTCTCTTCCTGAGTGCCATCATATACATTTTAACTATCGCTTCTCCTGTGATAGTCAAGAATTTATACATAAAGTCACTGTCCGTACCATCTATGTTCATTCCTATCAACCATTGAAATACCTTATTAGGATGTTCTATGAATAGATTTTCCAGCCCACTATCGAGTACATAGAGGTCGTTGAACATTTTCCGTCTTATGTATTCATAGTAGGGGCACTGGAGCACCAAGTGTTTCAGATCTTCCTTAATAAACATATCGCACTCTGAACAAGCTATCAAGCTATGAGTACAAGCTATGAGTAGTGATGTATTGTAATTCTTACCTCATGTCTGCAGCGTGCGCCCCAGGCGTTATTGTAGCAGAGATTACCTGTCGATACCTCTTTACCGTCAACACTGACACGAATATAGTACTTCTCAGCAGGCATAGGCCTAGAACAAATACATAGCAATACATACACTTAAAGTTTACTTATTCGGTACTGTCATAGTAGAACGTCGGTTAGTGGGCACTTCTCTTCTATGAACTCATTCATCATGTATAATAATGCAGCAACCCCTATTTTGGCTCTAGTTCCAAACAATTTTCTAGTAAGTGAACACTCACATTCTTTGCCGTTATCAAGCATTCGGCTGAAAAATACTCTTCAACAAAAAAACAAAAAGCAACCAAATTCTTCCGAACTTATAGTATGATAATTTTAACCCTTTTCCATACCACAATTCAACATTCGATACCCATTGATTTTTTTATTCGTTTCTCCCTTTAATTATTTACACAAACATATCTAATTATCTAATATTCCACCATAACATAGGTAGTATTCTTATTATATTGCGGTGTAATGATGACAGTCACTGACACTTAATCCCATCAAAACATAACTGCAATGCTAACCATTAGTGTTTGCAGCTCGGATAGAGCGACCCATACCATTTATTTTATCGTTTTGGTGTATAACTTCCAAAATGTTATGTTTAATTTCCGAGAAAATATTCTAAGGCAACCACAAATGATAATGAGTGCAATGATTGGCGGCATTATTGCTTTAAGAAAATATAGGCTACTGCACCATCAACATTTCTGTGGCACTACACTAAGTTAATAATAATTTATTAATTTAATCAGAAATAAATAAATTCCATATACAAAAACTAAATTAGTATAGCGGATTAACAAATGTGCCATTTTTCTGAAAGTTCAATCGGAAGTGGACAAAAGCTTTTGCGACTGATTCCAATCAAATGCGATAAAGTGCATGTATTTCGAGGGTAGGAAAATAGAACGAACAAACAGGAAAGTATTCGAGAAAAAGAGAAATATAAAAATGTATTATAAAATATATTATAGAAATGTATTGCAATACTTTTCAAATCTATAAACAAAACATCTATGACACAATTACTATTCATTTCAATTCGAGTGACACAATCACTCTTTCACCCATGTGATTACAATCATGGGAATCATGGCGATGTCTGCCTCAATGTCGTCCTAGAAGAGCCAGCATATATTTAAGTCTATATCTGACTCAAAGAAAGAAGCATAAACCTACCATTAGTGGCTATTTGCCATAACCCTTAACAAGAGAAGTTTTGTCTATCACTTAACGTATAACTTGCCGTAATAATACATTGCAAACACTACTGTTCTCAAAGGACTCAATGGTACAGTACCTGTCACAAAGAATTGAAAGAAAGAAATGTGAATAATCACTTAACATGGAAAATGCATTGTACGATAGTTCATATAAAGGTGCTGCCAAGGGTGGATAACTTAAACCTTTTGTGCCATTTAAAGCTAAATTCCCGTTGTGCGTCTAAGATGGCGGAAGCTATTGATGTGTCTAACTTAATCCATCATTTGTGCGACTGATTGGCATCTTTCCATGATTTGAGGCTAGGATTGTTCAATAGTAGTCCACAAGGTTCCCAAATGATATACACACACACATACAGAAATCTCTCTCTCTCTCTCTCTCTCTCTCTCTCTCTCTCTCTATATATATATATATATATATATATATATATATATATATATATATATATATATATATATATGTATATATATATGTGTGTGTGTATGTATGTGTGTGTGCATATTGTCTGAATTGTTAACGTATGTGTGTTATAATGAAAAAAAATGGTCCACACCTATGGAGATGGCTAAAAGAAAAGAATATTTCGGTTCTTAAATGCAATTTTGCCAACCTCACAATGAAATGATACGATAAAAGGTATTGCTATAAAATCATGCCTACCTGGTGTAACATGTGATGGTGTTAGCATTGCAGCCATCTTTGTGTATATCACAGGTGTAGGATTGGGAGAATGAGACCAATGTGACCTTGTTCCCCTTGTTTTCATTCCCTGCTCCAAAATTAAATTGATCCGTTGCAAATCCTAATAACAGAAAGAATATGATAGGAGAGTTATTGGTTATAATTGCAGGCAAACACAAGGTATTAAATGTCAACATACTAAATTGATTGATCCGTTGCAAATCCTAAGAACAGAAATAATATGAGAAGAGAGTTAGTGATTATAATTGAAAGCAAAACACAAGGTATTAAATGTCAATCTATTAATGCCCCATGCAGCCAAGAATTGTCGTAATGCTTTGAAAATATTTTCCGTGAAAAAAAGCTTTTTGGAAATATTTAAAGGATATATGCTAATTAGAACTCATACACATTTCATTACAACGATATTTCCAAAAGTAAATTAGATATGGATGAAGCATTTGCAAAGGCTGTAAAATGTTGGATGAACTTTTAAGTTGTTCAATCAACTCATTAGGCAAATTCAAACGGTTCTGTGTGCCGAATTATTCATTTTTATTACAACATAACAATTGAATGAATTTCAATGCAGAGATGCCTCTTGGAATAAATCTGTCAACCCCAATTTTCAAACATTGATAAGCGAATGAATGAGCGAATAAATTGGTCTCCCCTTACTAGTTATAATGGTAAACAACCCTTTAGATAAACATTGACATACCTTGGCCAGATATGGAGAGTAGATTTCCTCCCGCCAAGCTGCCATATTTAGGGGTGACCTCCCAGGTTTTGGTGGTTACTGAAAGAGAGAAAATGGGTTTTATATTTACACATTTATTGACCACAGCAGATAAACATAGTCCACCTTTATACAAACACATTACCCTTGTCAGCAAATACCTAATATGTACGGCATTATATATTGATGTGAACATGAAGAAAGCATAGCGTATGATACTGTTTATTTTGTGTGCATCGATGAATAGTTGTAGTGAATTAGAGACAGTTCAAACAATGTATTTATTTAATAGACAGAAATGTTGTAGATAACACTGTATGTACAGTAGACCTTTATTGAACGCTCACATGGAACTATATTTAATTCTCAATGTGCAAAGGTTGCAGCCAGTATTTGCAATGCAAACCTGCAGAAAACTATAACAATTGCAAACACATCTGCAACATAGCTCGCTTTACTCATTCTTAACTATACAAAATGCCAAATAGATAAAGAAATACTAGTAGTCTAAAAGTAATGATGATAAGCTACATTATGATTATCTACACGTTGAAGTTTGATTAATGAATAATGATTTAATTGACCTTTCCTGCAAAATGTTTATACATATTAAGAAACAAACGGTGTCAGGAAAATCAGAAATAAACAGTATGATATAGAAATCAATACAGAGTGAACATGAAATCAAGACTTACAGTTATAGTATAATCGGTGTAAATGACATTAAGTATTTACAAACCCGTCCGGGACTAAAAGTAAAATTTCCCTAAGCCTACTCTTGCTTTCAATACTAGAAGATCTGACTGACTAGAACACCTGGGAGCATCCACAATTGCATCATACCATCTAGTGCAATTCAGTTACCAGGTGAACTTTGAGGGTACATATGATGCAATTTAAGGTACCAAATGCCTTTCGACCTATGTAATAGGTACACCTACAAATTGCATAAACGTCCATCACGGGAATGAAAGTTTGATGAAGGTCTGTGTGCACTCATATCCTGGCGCTCTAATTGAACTTCCCAGAAGCACTTCTCTTTGGTCTGTCCCATTAAATGCATATCATCCTACCACGTTCTTGTATCCATACTCAGCACAATTTCCTTGTATGGCATACTGAATTGGAATCCCAAAACAGCCCTAATATAATCAAATGTACCACCACTATAGGTATTCTTTTGAGAAATAATGGTTTGAGTATACGCTATTGGTGATAATCCTGCAATTTTCGCACCAATATTCATCATTTCGTGCTTTTTATGAACATATATTTTTTCATTCTTCATTGCCTTCACATTTGAATCTATATGACATTGCCATATTAAACAGATTCGAGAAGAGAATATTCATTGTAGCTTCTTTTCTAGAAATTTCAATGAATGGGAGTCTATAGGTATTTCAAATGCCTTTATCAATGGAATCATGAAAGGAAAACTCACTTCTTTGTTAAAATACTAAGAAATGTTCCAAATGATATTTTGCAATTCATTCAGAAAAGACGGGCAAGAAATATACATACTACAAGATCTATGTGGAAATATCTGCATTCGTCCCTTGTATACCACTGTAAATGCCTTAGATTTGCTATATTTTCTATACCAACAACAATGTATGTATGTATCTTTATTGGCTGTAACGTAGTTACAAAATAGAATCATACGTATCATAAATCATAAGTTATAAACACAAATTACATAACTATAATATAGAACATAAGGAAAAATAATCAAACAGTGAAGACATTATAGAACTATGTCCACCGCACATAATATGTACAGAAATTAACATGGAATAATAAATTACTAATATCATCAGTCCTTTGTCATTGTCAGGGTCAAAAATCAGTGTATCCTAGCCAACATTAACTTGAAGCACCCATTATCCTATGCCTAGTCTAGGTCTAATGCGTGCCTCATACATATGACTGATATATGCTCCAGACACTTTCCATACTTCCACCATTATCTCAGGTGCTATATCTGGTATCGCCGCACCAATGAAAACTGAGAGGACATCGATCCCGTGTTCTGGTAGCACTTGCCCAAATCTGGCCAATATAGACTCAACATCATTATACATACGAATTTTTTCCTCATGGAGGAATAGAAACTAGCTGCCATCAGAACAATCGGTCCTACTCCAAGCCGGCAAAGAGTTCTACGTCCTTAGATGATCTATAATTGTACTAGAATTTCATTTCTAAAAAAATGATTTGACAGCTACATAATCGTTAATGGAGTCATTCGTCAATTTGCTTCAACGAAGAATGTCCTTGGTAATTGTATTTTCCTCTTTCTTCTCTACAAAAACGAACAGCACATTTGTATTGGCATATTTCTAACATGTTCTTTAACGTAACGAACATGTGTCTATCCAATTTAAATGACCTTATTTATCTCCACCTTGGTTTAGACATGATGTTTCTATGGAGAAAGGTAATATCTGCGGACTAGTACATGCACAGTGTTTCTTGATGCCATAAACATACACACAAATACAGATGTTCACTTGTTTGGACTGAATGGGAATAAGTAATCCCCCACTTGATTTATTTTATATTTAAAACCTTTGAAAGTATGCACACTACACTCTGCACTTAATAACAAAAATCTCCTTACAAATTTCTCCAGATACCTCCGGCAATACTTGACGTGAGAGAATTAAAATACAAATCCGTTAATCCTTTCGCAGTCAAACGCGTTAGCTATATCAAGAATTGTAAAGGAAACAACCTTTATTCTTGCCGCCATAGTATATTTTTATATACTCTTTTTATATAGTATTTTTATAGTATGTTTTTATATACTCTTTTTATACAGTATTTTTCTTATATATATTTTCATATATTATTTGTATGTACTATTTTTATATACCTTTCACAGTCAGACGCGTTAGCTATATCAAGAATTGTAAAGGAAACAACCTTTATTCTTGCCGCCATAGTATATTTTTATATACTATTTTTATATAGTATTGTTATAGTATGTTTTTATATACTCTTTTTATATAGTATTTTTCTTATATATATTTTCATATATTATTTGTATGTACTATTTTCATATACCTTTCACAGTCAAACGCGTTAGCTATATCAAGAATTGTAAAGGAAACAACCTTTATTCTCGCCGCCATAGTATATTTTTATGACATACATTTATAAATATGAATAAAATACCTCCTTTTGTTATGCTCATTGATCCTACACCAACTCAAATTTACCCATACGTGTTTCATATCCTTAATCTTGTTCTATCAAGGGGTTTATTTTCTTTGTTGAAAATATAAAACTTCAACCTCGCCTTTAGACTCAACATGAAATTAAGACTACCTTTGTTAGCTATAAGATGTAGCGTTCTTCTAAAGGTTTGAAATTACCCTATCCTCAAATGTTTACTATTCAAAACGACATCATTTGAAATGGCCTTTTGGGCTGATAAAAGTATGTGAACATATATCCTTTTCGAGATGTATTTATAAGTTATAGCATAACACCATTTTATTATAATCAAACCAACTATGCCTGTTTGGACCATCAAACATTCGTTCAAGAATCTAATTAAAAGGGATTTAGATACAAGTAGAAAGTATGTCAGTTGCGTCAACCACGTACTTTTCTTAATTAAGGTTGAAAGATTTGCAAGATTTTTGGTATGCATTTATTTACAACAAAGGATATAAACGTTTCGACTCAGTTCTCTAAGATTAAAAAGGCACTTTAAGAATATCCCTGTAACTGTCTAGATAAACACTTTTAACTAGGGGTGTCATTGATATGGTCCATATCGATATATCGATAACTCTCCTTAAACAATACAGTCTGCTTTCACTTGTCAATACACATATCAATGTATTGAAATATCACAAAAATGAAAATGGACACTTAGAGAAGAAATAATGAGAAATAATAAGCTGAATATTGCTGGTGTGAGAAGAAATAATGAGAAATAATAAGCTGAATATTGCTGGTGTTGCTAGTCACATACTTTCTAAAAGCATTTCTCTAAATGGTCGTGCCTCACTTTTCTCGTTGCATTCCAGGAGGAAGCAAACAAATGAGGAGGACCCTCATAAAATGGTGAAAAATCAGCATCAATGCGTCATGATTTTCTATCAAGGCATAGATAGCATCAAAATCGAAAACAATTTATCAATATATCGAATCGAGAAAAAATTCTAAACAATGACATCCCTACTTTTGACAATAACTCAGGAATGACAAATCATTTTCCAGAACAGATGAAGGAGAGTTATTGGAAATATTCAAATATCTTCCCAATCATACCTTCCCCTAAAAGATTAACCCATTAACACTCAGAGCAGCCAAAAGAGGCCTGACGATTTTGGAAATATTTAACTTACTAACAGATTTTCCTGAAAACATTTGAAGGAGAAATGTTGATCACAAGTCAAACAAGGACTCTCATTGAAATATTTTCTGAATTGTTGCTTTATTCAAAAGATATTTTCAAAAGTATGAGAGTAGCAGACGACACCTTCTAAAGAAACTCTAAGTGTGAATGGGTTAAAAAAGTGTACTACCAGGCAACCTGTGCACAGTCGCATGTTATTGTTGACCTGTGGTTTAGTGTAGGAATTGAGTGTTGCCATAATATGCCCTCTATCATATTCTCATCTCAGTTTCCTTTCTAAACATGAAATGACCTAAATCTGAAAGTCTTTTCCAGGTAACGCCCTTTGTGAAATGTTAGGTAATGCGAACAAAATCTTGTAATCCTTCCTATGCAGTAACATAGCCCACTGGTTAAGTCGGTTCAAAATAGAACTAATTTTCAGGTCAGTATAATCAGCATGTCAGGAAAATTAAGAATTTTATCATAAATGTTCATACATTACTTATCACAAAAATTAGAGAGAAAACACTAGCACACCCTTTTCCAAAAGGAAAACGATTCAATTATCGTCACTTTTGTATATAGGGTGATGATCACTCCTGATTAGACTTCGTAAGATCATCTACAATTGCATTCTTATAATGTAGAGAAATCCCATAAATCAAGCAAACTTTTAAAACATATATAATTGCAACCTAGTTTTCAAATCCTCCTTCATCTAAATAAGCACTTAACCGAACATATATAAAAATATGCTATCCCTTTCTCCACTCAAAACAGGTCACTCTTTTCATAATTACAACGTAGCTTTCACCTTTCTATAATATCCAAGATCGTATTGTACGCATATCCTGTCTCAAAAAGCAAAGTTCTCATATCCGTATCAATCATCTTACAAAGTTTCCTGCGTGTCATAACAACCGCGAAAGGTCTAGACACCCATTTCATAGAACAAATGGACCATTTCAGTAATATAGATATGTAGAGAAATATCTTCTTTTGATATATGCAATTCCCGTTTATTTCAAAGGTTATATGCATATGCCCCTGTGCCTCTGGGTAGGTCAAACCATGTCATGTAACAAACCACATTTCTGGCGACAAATCAAATTCCATTGAAAATACTTAGTTAGAATTAACAAGAAACCGTGACGCGTTGACATCACCATAGCAGTGCCTAGTGCCTACAAATACTTTCTGTTCAGATTCTGAATACGGATTTTTGGCAAATACCCTTGGTTGTCCAGTTCTATTAGTGATAGCAACATTGGCCCATTGTAGTAGACTATCTTGGTTTATGTGTGCCCATGGTAACGCCAAAATATGTGTACAACATGGGCCAAGTAAAGCCTAGTCAGGCACCTTTAACACAATGCCTCGAGAAAGTGGTTCTTTAAATAAATGTGCTTTGTATTGCTGCCATGGCCTACAGGCTGGGGCTTGAACTGACACGCAATAGTTCGAATGGTAAAATATTCACTGAATAGTGAGGCCAAACCACATTGTTATGGCCATTTAAGGTGAGGTTTAAAAGAAATATGATACACACATATATACTAGTATAGTTCAACTGTCAACCCGAGGCAAAATTTGCCCAAAGGCAATAAAATACCAGTTACTCATAGATATATAGGGATTTAGTCAATAGGAGTGCCTTGGGCGGACACTTAATAGCAAGGGCAATCTACCTTGTTATGATCATGATAACGGTGCGGTTTGAACATGAATTAATATAAATAAATTGATATAAAAGTTAACTGAAAAAAACAGTTATTCGTATATATATATATATATATATATATATATATAAAAAAAAAAATATATATATATATATATATATATATATATATATATATATATATATATATATATATATATATATATATATATATATATAAATATATATATATATATATATATATATATATATATATATATATATATATATATATATATATATATATATATATATATATATATATATATATATATATATATATATATATATATATATATATATATGGGTTCCCGTTTAAAGACAGTTTCTGTCACAGAAGATGTAATAGCAGTTTGTCTGACATTCCTATACTGGTCATATATACACACATATAGAGATATTTTGTTAGTCTCACACATCTTCATTTACAGATTCTAAAATTTGGCAGTAGATTTTTTAAATTACGCAAACTGCTGTTCTTTTCTCATTTCATTTTAAAATATATATAGCAAAGATACAGAGGGATGCAATGTACTATTAGTCACCATGTCAACCAATATACATTTGCAGAAAAGGTGGTTGCGATTATAATGTATCGTTTAATATTCAATTTGAGAACAAATTAGTTAGTTCGCCATAAACTTTGTTCCATATTAGTATATAGTGTTCTCCCTTCTGATGTGTTATCGCATGATATTCTTCTATACGTAATTGACTATATAGTGATCTTTTTATGTCAAAAATACGGTAAATCTTTCCCTATTTTTTACCCATGAAACATTTTATAATTTGAATGTTGCCCAACGATTTTGTCTATGCTAGAGATTTTAATTGATGTTGAAATAATCTTTTCAACCATTTTCCACGTTATGTTTAATATATTCTGTATCATTTGAACACATTGGACAAAGTGTAGTTGGCGATAGTTGCATGTTGTACAGTTTTTCGTAAGTAACTCTGTGGCTATGTAAAAGCTTGAAATGAAAATAGTATATGCTCCCTCCTTAAATATTGATAACGTTTGAAATTATTGTTCAATGATACTATAGAGTATTACTTTATTAAAAACGGATTCCCATTTATCGATAACATTTCAAAGAGTACTTGAGTCATATAACATTACTTTATTGTACGTTCGACTACACCCTCTTTGTGCTAAATCAATTTCGAATACGGTACATGTAGCAAAATTGGGAGGTAAGGGCCAAACTTTAGAGGATGATTTCTGACTTTCAATGGTAGATGACTTTATGACAGATTATGTGTTTCTGCCTTTATTTCATATGTATAATTATCTATATATCACCAGCCACTTCCTTTTGTTGTCCCCCTACCCTTTGTTCAAGCATGTGTTTCTGGGTCTTTCCCCCTCTATTGTGCCTTTCGTTAAGTCTTTGAGTTGGAGAGTGTACAGATATGGACATGGTTATATATTTCTAAAGTGCCTAACATGCAAGCATAGTTGTTACTTGGCAGGTGCAACATCAATATACAATTCAGCCATTTACTCTCCCTTTTATCGTATGTACTTGATGTTTTGATGCATTGATGTTGGTATTTGTAAAACAAGAATTTCAAATATTGTGTGTTAAGATACATGCAATTGTGTTTGTAATAATTGAAATATACAGAACACAACCTCTGTATATTGACTTCTCGTGAAATGGTCCCATGGACAGGCTTGAGCACGGATTATTAGGCATTGCTTAATCGTTGAAATGTTGTAATTGGTTATTTTTCCTAAAATGGAAAAACTAAACTGGCTATTTGTTTCAAAAACAAATTTGTCTCAAATACATGTACGACCAAGAATGTAAAACGTTACATATCATGCACTTTGCTGTTCATTATATAAGAGGCTATAAGGAGCACCTTAATCTTAAAATTGCCAATGTTAAGTAAGTGTTCACTTCATAGATTTAGTAGAAGGATCTCTCTCTCTCTCTCTCTATATATATATATATATATATATATATATATATATATAAAACATATATACACACACACACATATATATATATATATATATATATATATATATATATATATATATATATATATATATATATATATATATATGTGTGTGTGTGTATCTGTGTATATATACACACACATACGCATATTTACACACACTTACTAGTATCTATCGATATGTATGTATGTATGTGTGAATGTATATGTTTGTGCGTGTGTGTTAACTCACTGAAGCAAGGGGCAATTAGTTCAGAAAGTAAGGTCAGAAACACGTTCCAGGTCAGATAGCATTGGTATATGACCATTGCTACCCTGGATGTCCAATTGTTCGTGTTTCCCTTCGTTCAATTCCTATTCAGTGAAGCCATTTAAGTGTCTAGAACGAGTGTGTCTTGGCTAGGTTATTACATAACTCTACCTTGTAATTGGCACATGTCAGAGCACGGGGGAGGGCTAGTTTCCTGGCTCTATATGGCTTTGGGAGCGTTACACAATTAAATGTTATATAACTGGTTAGGTAAATTCCTTCTGACCTCTGAGTTGTGAGCACTCCCGAATCAGGACAAAGGTATGGAGTGTTTACGAACCAGAGATAATCAAGATTTTCCCATAGAACCAACATCGTCATAAGGCACCACTAGTATCTTCAGAAGGACATAAGACACTATTTAGATATAGATGAAAGTCACCAGATTGCTGTTTTAATGTGTCAGGAATACTTTATAACTATACATAACTAATTCTGTATAACATAACAACATTTCGAAACGATACTCAAGAGCACCATAATGAAACTGTTTGGTTTGTACAGATGCAGTACGAAACTTAAAATGATAGAATTATACTGCCTGAACAATGCTACGTGCCATGATAAGATGCTCAACATACATATGCTTTAAATGTATGGAGGTTGTAACTTTATGCATTTGTATCATATAAACCAGGTTTAAATTTATCACAAGGATGTATCATTATCATTGGTTATCCTTGTTGCAAAATGGTGTACAGCAAGATGCCTCCGAGAAGCAAGCTTGTATCCAGTATGATAGCTAGCCGGCTGTAAGCAGACATTTTCTCAGCAAGGGAAACGAATTCACCAGCTCCCCCTTAACCTGACATAAAGTTTGAATTACAATAAGCACAAGAAAATCTAAGTTCAAGTTTCTTTCATCGGACATCCAAGCAAATTGTCAGACTGGTCAAAGGAGAGCAAGCGCAATGATTTCCCCCTTGAATTTGCGATATACAAACCTAAGTCCATCTTAATTACTTTCTACCATTCTTATTTCCAGATATACACCATGTTGGCAGACTATAATGCTCAAATAGTATTTTCTAGCGGCGGTGTGAAGAGCAATGTCCGCCATCTTAATTCTGCATTGCGGGGGAAAATGTAGTTACATTCGCAATGATATTGTAGAGGGTCCAAACATTTAAACGTTATGAACAGCACTGTTAGGAATCCAATATAGGATTATATTGCCCTCCTTACATTGACAATTGTCAAAAGCAAGCTATGTAGCAAAATACCGTACAGTACAACAAAGCAATTGACCAATCAGCTGCTAGTATCAGAGTGGAGCTGATATATATATATATATATATATATATATATATATATATATATATATATATATATATATATATATATATATATATATATATATTCGTTTTTACAGTGATCTGATCGAATCATCTCCTCGTGAAATCAATGTAGTATTTGAGTATGGCTCAGTGTGCCAGTCTGTCGTGCTGTCGTCAAGATCCCAACTTACACACCACCGTATCTAAACCAAACTCATAAAGCATAAAGCGGATTAATTCATTTGTATCTGGAGTACACAAATAGTCCGATCACTATCAACATGAATCTATGGAGAGAGTATCATCTGAGAGCTATTTAATGGGGATTAGGTTACTCGATAGGAACAACTCATGGTCAAATAGCTCTACGAGTATATGCTATCAAGAAATTTACAAAAAGATTAGTAGTAGTAGTAGTAGTAGTAGTGGAAGTAGTAGTAGTAGTAGTAGTAGTAGTAGTAGTAATGATAGTAGTAGTAGTAATAGAAGGGGCGGAGGAGGAAGAGCAGACGAAGTAGAAGTAGAAGAAGAAGAAGAGGAAGTAGTAGTAGTAGTAGTAGTAGTAGTAGTAGTAGTTGTAGTAGTAGTAGTAGTAGTAGTAGTAGGAGGAGTAATGAGGAGGAGGAGAAGAAGAAGAAGAAGTAGTAGTTGTAGTAGCAGCAGCAGCAGTAGTAGTAGTAGTAGTAGTAGTAGTAGTAGTAGTAGTAGTAGTAGTTGTAGTAGTAGTAGTAGTAGTAGTAGTAGTAGTAGTAGTAGTAGTAGTAGTAGTAGAAGTAATAGGAGTAATGAGGAGGAGAAGAAGAAGAAGAAGTAGTAGTAGTAGTAGTAGTAGTAGTAGTAGTAGTAGTAGTAGTAGCAGTAGTAGAAGCAGTAGTAGTAGAAGTAGTAGTAGTAGTAGTAGTAGTAGTAGTAGTAGTAGTAGTAGTAGTAGTAATAGGAGTAATGAGGAGGAGAAGAAGAAGAAGTAGTAGTAGTTGTAGTAGTAGTAGTAGTAGTAGTAGTAGTAGTAGTAGTAGTAGTAGTAGTAGTAGTAGTAGTAGTAGTAGTGTTAGATAGATAGACAGGCAGTCAGACAAACAGGTAGGCAGATAGACAGACAGATAGAAAGAGAGATATGTAGATAGATAGATAGATAAAGAGGCTATTCAATGTCTTGAATAGCCAATGGCCAGGTTTCCCCATTGAATGTCTCTTCTACTCGGAAGCTTGATCTTGATATGCGAGATACTCACATCATACGGTTCAGTGCTTCATGGACTACTTAGCCCAATGCTTCCATAAGCTGCCGAATTTTCACTCTTACCGTTGTCAGGAAAGCTTTAATACCGAAGGATGTAAAGGTATGCCATTGTTTGGAAAGAACAGCATTAATACAACCCCCATAATGCCTTGTACTTATGAACTTTGACGAATACGTACCTTTAAATTGGTAACACTCTATATAAGGTAGATACAATTCTAAGAACTATACCATTATATTGCTAATAAGAATATGTACTGTCACTTTTTCTGTCATTAATGGCTTAATTGGAATTAGGAATTTTGATTGTTGACATGTTGTATCAATGGGTATGTGTAAAACCAGGCACTGGCAGACGCCCGGTCAACTGGTGCAGAAATTAAATGTCTCTACTGTAGCTAATAACTGTATTTCATCTGTATTTTATGCAATTGTCTAATGCGATTTAATCTATTTCCAATGTGTGATTTTGGGCACCGACACGTGCTATTAGTATAACATTTTTGCGTTAATGTTCGACATTTCTCAGGTATCTGTGCTGCGTTATGGCGTTTTCTTTACGTTTATATCTTTTGTCCTAGGACGAAAAGTCAACAAATAGGCTGCTGCTACCACTACTACTGCTAGTAGTAGTAGTAGTAGTAGTAGTAGTAGTAGTAGTACTACTACTACTACTACTACTACTACTACTACTACTACTGCTGCTGCTGCTGCAGTTACTACTACTACTACTACCACTACTACTGCTGCTACTGCTACCTCTACTACTACTGCTACTTCTACTACTACTACTACTACTACTACTACTACTGCTGCTGCTGCTGCTGCTGCTGCTACAGGTACTACTACTACTACTACTACTACTACTACTACTACTACTACTACTACTACTACTACTACTTGATAACAACTGGTCAGTGTTGTGCATGCAAGACAGTCAAAAAAGACTTTTGGCAATGGAAAGGTATGTACTTCTGTACATGTTCATTTCAATCGTGTCATGCGCCTGACCGACTTCTGTCCAGCACAGTAAACTTTCAATTATTCTCGGATCAGGGCTGAAGTAGGTATAATTCCTACGGATCAACCCTGGACCATAATCCCATGCGTTCTGTATGGGTACAATTGTCGCATGAACGAACGGATTATATTGTAGTGGAACCTAACTCCAAATACTATAAGCCAAGTGGGCTTGCTGTAATATGGAGAACCACTTGACTCTACTCTTGGCTTCAACTGCCAGAAATACCTGTATGGGTGGTATCCTTCAGGCAACGACTTCTTCTTGAAATGCTTAAAGGAAAATGTTGATAAGATATAACATAAAAACTCGTAATCATGCACTTTGTCATATTATACTTAACTACCTAGTAATTTCAATATGTTTAGGAAGTCAGGCGACAAGTACCAGGGGAAGGCTTAATGTTCTCTTTTTAATGTATCAGATCTCGCATAATCAGGATAGATATAATATGCATGGAGCATTTGGACGAGCGATAATCAAATTGTCGAGAACAAAAAATAAAGGAAAACGTTTGTTTGCAAAGAATTAGATAGAAGAATGAAAAGCTGATGTCCAGCAACAATAACCTACTACTCTGAATATATCCAAAATCGTTATGACATTGGTAAGCTGTATATTAAATAAACGTGTGTGTGTGTGTGTGTGTGTGAGAGAGAGAGAGAGAGAGAGAGAGAGAGAGAGAGAGAGAGAGAGAGATGTTTATGACAATGCTGCTGTTGATTATGGAGAGAGAGAGAGAGAGAGAGAGAGAGAGAGAGAGAGAGAGATGTTTATGACAATGCTGCTGTTGATGATGGAGAGAGAGAGAGAGAGAGAGAGAGAGAGAGAGAGAGAGAGAGAGAGAGAGAGAGAGAGAGAGAGAGATAACCTCAATGGAAAAGTGCCAAAAGTCATTTCCGCATTAAGAACCACCTGCAAGTTGAAGGCAGTCGATGAATATATATGGTGTGTCATGCGAGAGAGAGAGAGAGAGAGAGAGAGAGAGAGAGAGAGAGAGAGAGAGAGAGAGAGAGAGAGAGAGAGAGAGAGAGAGAGAGAGAGACTGTACTTCAAAGGAAGATTGCCTAAAGCCATGTTAACATTAAGAAAATGAAGGCAATCACCTATCCAGAACAATCAATGTCTCATTAAGACTTGCCAACTTTACCCCATCCTGCTGGGGTTTCATCGATTTCCCATCAAGCCTGCCTTCTTTGTATCATCCAGCTCTGATCGCATCACTGGTAGAGACAGATGCACAAGCAATTAAAGGCAGATTATCATGCCTATGCCGTACAGTACAGACATTTAATTCCTACACTAGTCGACCGGACATCTTCCAGTGCCAACTGTACAGACACCCCATGGATGATGTCAAAAAATAACTCATCACATCAATGATCCGCGTAGCTTGCGAATCAAAGCTACGTTCAGTTGCAAGATCATCCATACATCCATAACGCGGAAAATTGGTAGCCATCGGGCATGCGGTCGTGTATTATGCCTGGTCAGCCAACGCATTTAGTGCAGGAATTAAATGTCTGCACTGTAGACTGTGATTCCTGAGTAAAACTGTTACCATTTCCATAATTGGAATAGATACCTCTAAGAACGAAACGGTATGGTACGGTACGGTGTCGGTACTGTTAAGGCTAGTTTGTTGAATTATTACGAAATAAATTTTGTTACGAATAGTCATATTTATGATCCTGGACAATCCGTGATAAGTGATTACTTCCCAGTGGTTAGTATCGTTAGAAGTATCTCTGAGGAATGAAACGGTACGATACGTTGCTTTTTGAAACGATTTCGGTAACAGTTTCGGTATCAATACCTCTTAATGGTGCCCATCCTTATTCCATGGGGCCCGCATACATATGGGAGAATTCAAAGTGAAAAAACCTATCCAATATGTCCAAATACCTAAAGTGCTCAGAGGTATCCATAAAATTACGTGGCCTGTCCTGATGGCCGAGTAGTCAAATGTGTTGTCACTTACTGCTAGCTGTCTCTCACCCCTGCCAGGGACTGTGAGAGTGCATTTTTCTTACCTAATGAGTCTCATTCTACCTTTAACTCAATAATGTGGAGCGTCTGTTGTGTATCGATTAATATTGCTCTGACATTGTTTTGTGTAATGATGTTTATGTTTCATTTGTTTTATTGTCGTCATGGTTTCATCTCTTAAGTAATAGGATCTGACAATCAATTTTTGGTGTACAAGTATTGCTCTATGCATTCCTGTATATACTAATGAACATACATATCACACGCTACAGTTGATTACCATGATTTGTGAGTGTGAATGGATTTGATACGTTACGTAAGTTTTGCGAGTGTATTATGCAATACTGGGTACTGCTGTCTTAATGGTACGGAACTCATTATGATTATATTAATAAATGCGCATTAATAATTGAAAATTATGTAAGATTTCTTGTACAAATAATGTAATTACCACATCGCACGCATAGCAAAAACAGTTTGAATTTGTAATGCATATGTATTTCTCCAACAAATATACCAACTAACCCTGACGCACACACTCAATTTTCTCACATGTCCAGGACGGGATTCGAACCCAGGCAGTGGGGATAGGTTTTTTTAAATTCTCTGCAGTACAGATTTTTAAATTTCATTTTCGTCTCTCATCGTCATAATGATTCATCAAACAATTAGAAGTCTCACACTATGATACAGATATCCTCCACGAGCATATGTCAAAGTAATAAATATACGATCAAGTAAGAATGGGTATTGATCAATTCTTAACTAATAAAATCATAAGTAACAACATCTCAAGCATACATGAATATCTAACCTTAACAGGTCTGCGTTGAGTCCTGTTCTATCGCACCCCACTTGTTTCAGAAATTTGACTCCTCAAACGTAGATGACATTAGGACCTATTCTTTGTTCATTTGATTTTACGAAATTACCATTATATAACTTTGTATAATCAAATGAACAGATAAAAGGTCCTAATGCCATATGTAAAATAGTTGGGATTCCATGTCCGTGCCTCCTCATATATATCACCTGTTTTGTGGTCATTTTGATTAATCAACCGCCGGATTATTTGTATTTACACCAGTGGGGATGGATATTTTTTTAAATCATTTCCATTCAGTTGCATGTAAAATAAACAAAAACAGTACAGACAGTCGGGATAGATATTGAGCAGTTAGCGGCGGCAAATTTTACTACTCGACCACCAGGACAGGTGTTCGTTTGTTACCTAATTACAGTGAGAAAGGGACCTTTGCCATTTTGGGGCTGAGATCTCGGTTTGCTGCCAAAACTTGAGGAAGGACCTCTGACATTTGGACACCTTCTAATATGAACATCCTTGCCTCGGTTTCAATGTGTTCACATCTCCGAGGACTCTCACTATAATTATTTCGGTTAGATGAATCCACCGGCAAGCCATGCGGCTAGCAGAGAGGGTACCGTCTACCTGGCTGCAGATCGTATAGATACAGGTGACAGATGAGTGGATAAATTTGTTATCTAAGTGACATACGCCAGGATATGAGTTGAAGCGTGAAGATGCCCACTTTGAGTGCATTCAGTAGTAAGATTTATTTGAGATACTAAGTGATGCCCACAGACAATTGTTGCCTGGCAACTCAAACAAATATTATGATAATTAAGAATAGAGTTTTCACAGATTTCTTGGGTTGGTGGGTAAATGATCTAAAAATAAGATTCACCCCCTGTGACTCTTAGATAAGTTGTTGTTTGACTAGTTAAGGATATGTATGGGAAAATTCGAGAGCATTGGACTTTCTTGAAAGGAATATGCAACTTCATGCGGTATATCTTTATCTAAGTGTGCATCTGCGGTACAGGAAAAAAGTTCTAAATACTCTGCACAGAGAATGATTATCAAGAAAAGATTTTTCACGAAATTCTTGGGAAGTGGGTATATGACCTAAAACATGATTCATCGCTTGTGACTCTTAAGAAATAGTTGTTGAGACTAATTTCGGATACGTATACGAAAATTCAATTCTTAAAGGCAATATGCACTACAATAGTAGGATAACTTTCATAAGTTTAGATATTCGGTACAGAAAAATAAGTCATCCCGTCAATATAGGTGGCGCCAAAGTGGCACTTCCGTTTGCCAACTACATTGTTTGCCACCTTGTAGTGAATGTATGACCTAGAACCGGCCTCACCCCTTTTGACTCGTAAGAAAGTGTTCTTTGGACTAGTTTCGGATATGTATGGGATAGTTCGAGTTCATATATCTTATTGAAGGCCACATGCAGTAAATACAGTAGAAGCATACATACGGTAGAAGTTAACCTCAGTGGACAACTGGGGTAGAAAAAAGTATTGCACTCATGGGTAGATTTATGTTAGACACTAATTGATACTCGCATACAATTGTTGCCAAGCAACGTAAACAAATATTATGATAATAAAGAAAGGCATTGTCACGAATTCCTTGGGGAGTCGGTATATATTCTATAATAAGATTCATCCATGTTACTCCTAAGAAATTGTCGTTTTGACTAGTTTGGACTTTGTACTAACAAATCTTGCATATTCTTTGAATAATTTCACGTTGAATCAGGGTCTTAGCCAGGATTTAGAAACTGGGTGCCTAAAATTGGCAGTTGAAAATTTTTTGGGCGTCCAAATTTTTAAGGGGGATCACAATATACTCATATTTCAACCATAAACATGTATAAATTCATCAAAATAAGGTATGATATCATTAAATTATGTCATGGGAATTATAAGGAGATGAAAAAATTCAATTATAAGCTTGAGATTGACATTTCTAGAAATTCCGCACAAAAACGTCTGGGTGTCCTGAGGGGTTCTTTTTAAGGGTTTGGATGTCCAAAAAAGTTGCGTAAGTTAAACATATGCGGTGCAGATACATATATACATGTATTCCACTTTCACGTGTCACAAATATTTAAAGGTTCCATTTTGTACTCGAACTTCAGATAAAGAAGGTTGGCTGTTCACAATATTTGACTGATCAATTAACTGAGGTGTTCAAATTGGCAGGTTCCATGTATTGAATAAACTAAGAAAGGAAGATGCGGAGAAAATATATTTGTTTTAACAATGATTTATGTTTTAAGCGTATGGGAAAATACGAGAAGAAAAAGAGAAAGAGACAGATACATTTCCCTGAATGGACTTGACTAAAACCAACGAAAAATGACAATTCTTAGCAAAAGACCTACATTTAAATTAGTTGAACCCTTTAAATCCTCTCTTTGTACATATACTAGTCATACAAGAGGAAGAAGAAGAAGAAGAAGACGAAGAAGAAGAGGAAGAAGAAGAAGAAGAAGAGGCGAATACCATTTAGTGCAAGGGTCAATAACTAGAGAACTGCCCTTATATAACCTTGTTACTTAACCTAACCTGACAATGCTGGCACTAATACCGCGCCGCCATTGGTGGAAATGAATAGACACATCAATCTTGTTGTTTGCGCACGTCATATATGGCTTCTATCCAACAACAGTTTGTACATCTCCATGGTAACCAATGACCTTTTAGTAAATATAAGAATCCGCCTCCGTCCAGTAATAAGTTACGTATTTATTCTGCCATTGTTATGTGTATAAATCTTTGAGGTTTGTGCTATTGTGACGTGTAGAATTCAGAGAAAGATTAGTGCTGTCACTTTTACTTAGCTACAAGTCTATGTAAGGTTTAAACTAAATACAAAATGGCAGCCAAATTAAGGTAGCTTGTGGGGGTGAATTTCTTTGACTCGGTTTTCCTCTACCCTGCTTTTATTTGACAGGACAGCCAATACAAAGTACAGATTTGTTTCTTTTTTGTTTTATGTTCCGTTGCGTGCCCTTGTTGCCAAACACGTTTTCCTGATTATTTGTAACGATCGTATCAGTATGATTTTGTACCTATGTGTATAGTCAATAAACATACAATACAATTGTATGAAAGATCTTTCGATGATGATTACATCTAGCATCACAAAAGTGCCCTCACAGCAGAGTGTAATATTCAATTTATTTCTCGAGTGGAAACTGAAAAAGTGCTGGTGTTTTAAACGGAACATCTACCCACAGTTATGCACAGGGGACCTAGGCTTCACAAATTGGGAGGAAAGATGGTTGAAAATGAGAAAAATGTACATTCTTCAACTTTTAGTATCCATGACATTTGATTTCAGTCAAAATAAGAAAAAATCTGATACTGTTTCCACGGAAATACCCTTAGCCACAACTATACCCTATTTCAAGCAAACCTGTTAACATTTGATATCCAAAATGCATGTTTAAAGGGACCATGCTTTGGTGAAATCCAATAGGGAAATAAGGGTCAAAATTCCTGCTTTTTGTGCAAGCCTATCGGAGATTATGTATTAGATAGTATCTCACTTTGCGTGGTGATTGCCTAGACATTCACAATTGATCAAATTATGAGGAAAATGATGTAGACTTTAATTTCAATCGATTTTTGTAAAAATATTTGATAGCAAATAAACGTACTGTTACAACTTTGTCATATGTAAAAATCTCAAAATGACCCTATATTCACAAATTAACCCCACAAGCGACATTAAGCACCTGTACAAATACACTTGTTGCGTATAGAAGTTTAGGAAAACATAGCTTTGAATCAAATTGTAGGCACACAGTTTATGTTTTACTAACATGGCACTGCCAGAGTACGACGTATACATCCATTTCAATAGTGTGCGGTTAGTGACCTAAAGTATCCTTGACCCTTTTACGCTGTGAGACTTCCTTAAAAATGTTCGTCTTTGGCCGTGAAAATAATAGGAAAAACACAAAGATTCATAGTATCATATTCGAACAAGTTCAAGGTCTTGCTGTTATAGACTAAAATAGAATGGCTTTACAATTTGGCCATGGAAAGCACAAAAACATCTGCTTTTAAACTCATCCATGCTTGGGAATTCCTTTAGAAATTGTCGTCTTGATTTATGATACTTTAGACAATTGGAACTGGGGACCGTTTTACGAAATATTGAAATACTTGAAGTAGATTTATAGACTGGTTTGTGGTTGGCATTTTTCCTTCACATGTTTTCCGCAAGATGCTTTTGTTAGAGAGATGTCGCGGGAGTAACCAAGCCTTTAAATAATGGATCAATTGTCAAAGTCCTCTGACTGGAAAATTCTTAAAGCGACTTCTGGAGATGGATGATCTTTACTAGTGGGTTAAAAGGTATGCATAATGGCTGTGTGCTAAAAGGTTTTTGATGGTAAGAGCTTAGATGAAGAAAACAATGGATATGTTGCGAGAGACCAAATACTATATGCGCTATAGTGAAGGGCTGGCCATGCCAGTGTCTCTGCTCTGGCATCAGCGTAAGATCACGAGGGAACAAAGACCAAGCAGGGCTCTCGTATCATTTAAATTACAGAGAAACATGTGCGCCAGCATGCGCAAGGCACGACGTTTGGGCAATTCGTTGAGGCTAGCCTGTTCAGATTGATCGGCTGGTTTCATATCCACTTGTTTGTATTTACCAGGTAATAGTGCTCACAACACACAAAAGCAGCCTGACAATGTTGATAAACTCTTTTTAATGAATGTATAGTTGGGAATACATTTAACGGGAAAAGGTTAATCCGTCACTACCAAGAAATCTCCTTGAAATATTTTGTAAAATAGTCCGTAATTTCAAGGTAATTGTCAAAAGTATTATAGATCCAGACGACAATATCTTAAGGAAATCCTAAACATGAATGGGTTAAGCAGTTGTGTTTGTGCTTTCCGCATTTGCATTGAAACGCCATTCTGTGTTAAGCTATAACATAAAAGATAGTGCACCTGTTTGTCCACTCTGCTATAAATCATCAGAGGTTACCTATCCAAATATTCTGGGCTTGCTAGTATTCACCTTTTCTTTATTTAAGGCACGCATACCTCATATATCTTAGTACAGATAGAGATTTCTGCTGTGCATGTACACCAATAAACTATATCAATAAAATTCCGTTATTTTCGTAACCTAGTTGAAGAAGGAAAACATGGGAGAGGCAATACTAGTATCCACTAAGAAGAATTAATAGAATATTACTTAAAACTAAAAAAGACACCAGTTGTCTGGTCTTGTTTCAGACATCTCAAATAAATGTTTGTTAATGAGAACTACCAATGAAAGTGTGAGAAAATGTATATATATATATATATATATATATATATATATATATATATATATATATATATATATATATATATATATATATATATATATATATATATATATATATATATATATATATATATATATATATATATATATATATATATATACATACATATATACATATATACATATCCTGTGATTCTCCTCAGGATCTTTCCCATTACCCTAGACGCGAATGAATGGTATAGTATAGCTTCTTAACCTGGCGGACCTGCTGTTTGGTAGTTTAAGAAATGCTTGGCATTTTTTCAATACTGTAGTCGATTGCAGCATACGCCTCGACAGTTGTATGAAATGTACATGCAGACCCCACACACTGCTTTAAGCGTCTTTTTCCACGGGAAGCGATGGCCCTCAGCCAAGAGAAGTCAAAATGGACATTGCAAAAGTACGCAACGTTAGCTATTCGACTCATTCATCCAAGGAAAAATTTGGCCCCCTAAACCTATATCCTGACCTGCGTGGTAGACGTTCTATGCATAAAATCAGTCAAAATGCACTTTTTAAACATCACATCTACACAACGTCAAGATAGATATCTCCAGACTCTGGATTAACCCATTCACACTCAGAGCAGCCAAAAGAGGCCTGACAATTTGGGAAATATTTTGCTTACGAAAACATTTTCTTGAAAATCTTTGAAGGAGAAATGTTGATCAGAAGCCAAACAACAACGCCCCTTCAAATATTTTGTGAACTTTCACTTTATTCCCAAGTTATTTTCAAAAGTATGAGAGAAGCAGACGATGCCATTTAGAGGAACTCCATGTGTTAATAGGTTAATATCCCAAGAGATTTTCCGCGTAACGTTCGTCCACCCATACAGTACGGCTATTTGTAAAGGTAATTCTATGCCTAGCTGTGTGAACAGTTGTGTTACATGAAGGGGGCCTGAATGGTCCGAGTCTGACCTCTCCTCCCAAACTGTCCACTCTTTGTTTATGTTTGGCGTTGCTAAGCAACAGCATTACGCCTCGCTGCACGACATCCGTACAACTCTCACCACGACTCGTGCAAACCACATCCGGGCGGATGTCGATGCCGATAATCCCTTGACAGCTTTTGCTATGTATCTACACCCTCAGATTAGTGAGGTGTTAGAACTGAAAAAGGTCGGAAAACCGCAAAGTTGGCTGTTTCGACTAAAACAAATATTCGTATTCTTCATGTAAGACATTGCGAACCAAGATGGCCGCTCCTCAAAACGTCTCCTTGGTAACGCATGCATGCGTATCGCTTTGTCGGATAGATAGCACGTTGCGGTACCTTCAGAATATATGCATGCATTTAAAAAAAGATATTTAATGAGTAACTATGCATCTCCCTAAAGCAGAAAGAAAACCAACTTCCAAAAAACTTTTTCTTTAAGATACAAGATGCATCATTGTCATCGAATGCGGTTCAGTTGTCGAGTTTGTTTTTCGCAACGTATCGATTACGTAGCGTGACGGGTGTCGAACTGAACCAGAAATCTATTTTCGTACCTACACTCATCCTAACAAACTCCCATTGTCTATTCTGACGTAGAGTACTGTACACACGACTAAGTCCACCGACTCAAAATCAATCAGGTTGCGATACAAATAAAACTTGTACGTTATATTTAGACGCAAACTTCGTATTTTAGCTTCAATTTGCAATACAGTTGATGTGCAGTTAGTTTGAGCCGGCCACGTCTTATCTAAGTTTCTCCTATATCCAGTACACATTACCACTAGGATGTTTAATTTATTTTCAGTATATATGACATATATGTCATAGTTACGCCCAAAACGCCTAAGCAAGCCTTCATGCAAAGAAGGCGAACATATTTGGTGACGAGTAGACTTAATTTCGATAGTATGAGTTTCAAGTTACTTTGGTAAAAAAAGAGATCTGAGCGACGACTGCAGAAATGTTGATACCGTCGTAAGCATAGTAAACTGACATGTGAGTTAGGAATTCCAAAGTACAATAAATGAAATAAAAGTTCAACCGCCCATTCCCATTCCGCTTCTTTAGTTCTACGTAGAACTGCCAAAAGGGAACGACGTTTTCCCGAAAAGAAAGTTTTAAGTAAGGTTGAAAGCGTCGATTTTGTTGAATTCGATATATGCATCTGTTTTTAATAGATTGTGTCTCCTTTTATTTTTTCAAAATGAAATAAATGTTTCACATCTACAATACTAGTGTTAGAAAACCTGCGCAGCGCAAGGAAAAGTGGTTTCAGACCGAGAAGTGGCCTGACCATTTTGATTTTGATGAAATCTTGCCAGCAAAAACAAAACTGGTGAAATACTTGAGGGGAAAATGTAAATCAGAATATTACCAACAACTCCCCTTCAAATATTTGTCAAAATCATTCTCAATTCCAAAGTTATTGTCAAAAGTATCATGGATCCAGACGACATTTTTGGATAAACTCTTACTAAGTATTAAAGGTTTAAGCTTACCTGCTTCGGTCCCGACAATCGCGGCCAGCACGATTAGGGCTATGGCCTTCCAAGCCATAGTTGTAGCTTTCGATTTATCCTTTCTTTAAGATTGCATATCCAGTACAAATATATCCTGTGGTAATATCCAGTTTCCTACAAACTGGCTATAATGTCCGATTCGCCGATTTCTTCTATAGATTTATCCGTATCGTCAAAGCGTGCTGTGTGTGTAAACTCCAAACTGAAGAAAGAAATGAAATACTAGTGAATCAATCAAACTTTACCATTGGAAGTCCGCTGACATTGCAACAAGTACCAAAGTAGCAAATTGAGTACATTTTACAGAATTATTATAGAAAACAACCAAGCATTGAAGAAATCAATTTTGTAATAAAAACCTGCGCGTTACTCTATTTTTGGCCTTGTGTAACTTCTGATCGTGACGGCGTTACCTGTTAACTGTGTGACCCTTTTAGCATCAAGGGTACTTCTCAAATGGTCACGGACATCTGGGTTAGATCATTCGATAGCAGTGCTAGGAACAATCACGATGCATGGATGAAATGAAAATTATCCTTATTAACTCAAAACGCGTTAAATATGATTGGGCATGCATATACATCTTACTCACCGATAATTTTAAAAAGCACAGCGGGCTATGTCCGTCAGTGGTCAAAAGGTACCGATACAAACTTACCCGAGTCAAGAACAATTGCAATTACCTGTTCGCCCTGAGTTTGTCCCAGACCTATGACGTCATCTCCCTCCAGTCGTCTGGGGAGTACTGTACATTTCTTGGTAATCAGGTTTGAAACGCCCTCTACGGAGCAAGTCGAGAACTGTATTGTCTATTGAGTTGGCTTACGGGACTGATATGTGAATTTAGAGATCTCGAGATTTTTAAATATGTTATAGCCTACACTTTTCCCAACCTATCAGATTAATTGTGCCTGTATAGGCAACCACTGTGAAAACAACAGAATCTCACAGAGGCTTGCACACAAGCTCCTTATATTGAATTCACCTAAACTTACACGTTCGCCTAAAACACGCTTTTTGTGTAACAACTATATAACGGACTTCTTTGAAAGTGGCAAATTTACAACTTAGAGTAATATGGATGGATATGTTTTCTCATATTTTACAAACTTCACTTTGTTACGAAGTTATGCTAATAAAAAGGTGAAAAGTCATCAGGAGCTCCAAAATGAATGGAAATAAAACAATGAACGAAGCAAATCCAAGAAAAATAGATTTAGTGAGAAACCCTTCCATTGGAGTTTATCTTTCGTCCAAACATGTGAAAACTATTGTGCCCGGTCGATATTTATGGGAAGTTGCTCCTTGGAAATAAAAAACGAACATTTTTTTTCAGGTTTCTATCCCCAAACTGCACACCCTGCTGGGAGGGTTATTATAATATACAAGGCAAAAAAACTTACGATAATTGAAATTCAAATTCTGCCGAGGATACCGAAACATGCACATTTCTAAGTCATGACGATCTATCCGATTAACTACAGATCGGACTAGTAATCAGTAGGTCGCTGGTTCAATTCCCGGCCGGGGCACTTTGGTCTGTCCTTGGGCAAGACAGTTTATTCCATATTGCTTCAGTCTACCCAGCTGCAAAATGAGTACCTAGCATAAATAAGGCAGTGTGTAGAGCTTGTGCGCTATATGCTGCCAGTTGCTCTGGAATATCCCCCGGGGGATTGAAATGGTTTCTGTGTGTACAGGCCTGCTAGGGGAGGAAGGTCGTGTGAGTGCTTCGGTGGATACAAGACTATAAACCGAATACCTTTTTCTTTTACCTTTTTTTACATTGGATCTGACTGATGACTTTGTCTGGTTGGTGATAAAAACTCGCATGACGACTGCTTTCTGATTTAGTTTTGAAGCAACACTAATATGGTTAAGGCCCCAGCTATATACAGTGCCGGCATTTAATACCTGATAATTGATTGACCGATCGCTTGCAGGCTTTCACGATCAACTACCTATCCTGGTCGGAATTTGGATTTCGATTATCGTAATTTTTTCTGCCATATTGTGACTAAGTCATGACTACGCAGCTGTAAGTAGTGGAGGAAATTCCCAAGTCACTGGATATTTTCTTCATCCCTTTAGCAATCATCACTAATTACCAATGCGTGCTGTATACCCTTCAGCTTGTATTGTACTAAATTAAGTACTTTTCAGCTTGTATTGTACTAAATTAAGTACTTTTCAGCTTTTATTGTACTAAATCAAGTACTTTTCAGCTTTTATTGTACTAAATTAAATACTTTTCAGCTTGTATTGTACTAAATTAAGTACTTTTCAGCGTGTAGTGTACTAAATTAAATACTTCTCAGCTTGCATTGTACGAAATTAAGTACTTTTCAGCTTTTATTGTACTAAATTAAGTACTTTTCATCTTGTATTGTACTAAATCAAATACTTTTCAGCTTGTATTGTACTAAATTAAATACTTTTCAGCTTGTACTGTACTAAATCAAATACTTTTTGGCTTGTATCGTACTAAATTAAATACTTTTCAGATTGTGCTGTACTAAATCAAATACTTTTCAGCTTGTATTGTACGAAATTTAACACTTTTCAGCTTGTATTGTACTAAATTAAGTACATTTCAGCTTGTATTGTATCTAAATCTAATACTTTTCAGCTTGAATTGTACTGAATCAAATACTTTTCAGCTTGTTTTGTACTAAATTAAATACCTTTTAGCTTGTATTGTACTAAATAAGATATTTTAAAGCTTATATTGTACTAGATTAGATACTTTTCAACTTGTATTGTACTAAATTAGATACTTTTCAGCTTGTTTTGTACTGTATTGAATACTTTTCAGCTTTTATTGTACTGAATTAAATACTTTTCAGCTTGTATTGTACTAAATAAATACTTTTCAGCTTGTATTGTACTAAATTAAATACTTTTCAGCTTGTATTGTACTAAAGTAAATACTTTTCAGCTTGTATTGTACTAAATTAAATACTTTTCAGCTTATATTGTACTAGATCAAATACTTTTCAGCTTGTATTGTACTAAATTAGTTACTTTTTTAGCTTGTAGTTTACTTAATTAAATGATTTTCAGCTTGAAGTGTACTAAATTAATTCAGCTTGTGTTGTACTTAATTAAATAATCTTGCTTTTCAAATATCTATTTCTACAGATGACACGCAACATTTTCCTTTCCCGATTTTCCCTCTTGGACGCTGTTGCCTTAGTATATGCTCTTTCTTTTAATTTTCTCTCAGGATGCGATACATGCACTTGAATAATCTTTGTTAACGTCTGTAGATGACTTATTCAGATTATTTGGGCAGTGATAGTCTCACTGTTAGTTTACATTTTTCTTCTAGATGTGGTATATACAATAAAGTGTGTTGTTTTTAATTTCCACTCTAGAGGGCGTATTTCAATAACGTAGACTGCAATGCATTGTAAGTTTCCAACTTTACCGGACCTCTAGAGGGGTCATATGGATAACCTGACCTGTAATACATCGTTAGTTTCCCGATTAAACCCTAGGCGTTTTTCAATGACGTAGGCTGTATTGCATTGTTAGTTTCTAACTACACCTCTGGAGGGGGTATGCGGCTAACTTGGCTTTGAAAGCATTGTTAGTTTCCAAATTTACCTATAGATGGGGTATTTGGATTATCAATAAACATGAATCGTTACTATGCACCCTTTGTGAGGCCAAAGTTCAGATGTTTAGTTAGGCCAACATCAGGGCCTTGAAAGGTACTGTGAATAAATTGTGTGATAGTCGATTACATCTCGTTAGGGTTAATTGAGACATCACACTTTAGTGTTTAATTGAGTGCAACATACACCTTATACTTATTTTAACCCTTCCAATGTTGAGGCTACTTTCATCCAAAGCACACGGAGGCAAATAGTTTTGAAGATCATCTAAACCCTCTCATGTTTGTATTCATTAGGTAGCTCTTGCTGAGCACTCTCAGATGAGTACCCGTGTATCAGGGTTTCAGTCATTTGTCAGATATTTTGCTTCATTTTGTATTGGCCAAATTAGCCACCAGCAGCATAAGGGTTAGCATCAACTGTCCAGGTGAAATTATTGACATAGCTCAAAATATCCATACAATCTTAGATGAAGAAAAGAATGGATATGTAGCGAGAGACTAATAACAATATGCGTTGTTATAGTGAAGGGCTGGACACGACAGGGGTTTCTGATATGACATTAGCGTGAGGTCACGAGGGAACAAGGACCAACCAGGGCTCTCGTATCATTTATATTACAAAGAAACCTGTGCATCAGCATCATCTGAGCATGCGCAGAGCACGACTTTTGGGTTATATGTTGAGGCTAGCCTGTTCAGGTTGACCGGCTGGTTTTATATTCACTTGTTTTTATCTATATAAGATTTAATGTCTGGCAAGTTGGAAAATTACAGCAGTACAAATATACTACATTAGACTAATCCTGTTATGAAAATACACCTTATCACACGACTGGATTTTGAAAGTTGTATTAGGGTGATAATATAGTACACCAAGATCATCACCACTAAGTGGTGTCTTTGGCTGGCCCCTAAGCATGGATATCAAAGCAAAAGATCACACATGAGGAGCGGTCACCCGCCACGAATCTTGACCTAGCAACTTTCTATTGTGGTACGACCACGAGATCAAAAGGTGGGCCATTTTTGGGCCCTCCGTGTTAAATTGGTCCCAGACGACATGGGTGTCTGCTTCGACCATGCAGATTCCTTCGAGATAGACTATTTTGACCAGTATTTTCAACTCATTTTTTGGCTGAAAGTGAATAACGAAACGGTCTTCGAAGCCATTGTTCTAGAATATGACAGATATGATTCCCCTCTAGGTGCAATGTCATGTCATTAGTACTTTGTCTTATGACAGGACCTGACAATCAGCATTAACTACGTAAACTACGTGCTGTAAGTAATCTTGAGGCTTATGGGAATATTCAAAAATGTTTTTAAAATACTCATCGTGCAGGTTCCCGGTTGAGGTAGGACCTTGCACATTGCCAAAGACATGAATGATCAAATGGTAGAGTTTGGTTTTCAAGTAAAGGGTGAGTCTTAAAATCATGCCAAAAAACGAAACACAGCCAGATATGTTCGTAAAGGGTGCCGCATCAACTCAAAATAGAAATTATTGATCATTATTAGTAAATCATTATTCTGTAACTTTCAGATGCAAGCTATACAATATCATAAGTGCCGTTGTCTACATATAACTCAGTTTTCAGATATTTAAGTTTTAAAAAATGACCCGGGTATCGAGTAGGGTTCTACCCTAAATTGTACAGTTATGTACTGTGTGGTGCTTGAGCGGTCGCCATTAAGCTTACTATTGCCACTTTTTACAGTACGTCAATAGGGTTTAATAGTATTATCACCAATACGTATCTGCCTTCATAGGAATTAACTGGCCGAATCAGCCCATGAAATGATAAAAACTATATGTACATCTTATTCACGTTTTATTCAATACTAGTATACTCATTTATATCTATACACTGCTGTTGTAAGTATTCAGTTTTATACGAGCATTGAAACATCCTATAAAATGTCTAGTATTGATACAGTGTTTTGAACAAATAATATCAATAAAATAGAGCGTTATCACAAGGTAAAAGATATTCCGAATGCAAACAAAATGCAACATGACAACACATGAAATAACAGCTAAAACGTAAATGAATATAACAATAATATTCTAACTGAATATATGTATGTAAGCATGCAATCATGTATGTCTTACTTTATGTATGTATGTATGTATGTATGTATGTATGTATGTATGTATGTATGTATGTATGTATGTATGTATGTACGAATGTATGTATGAATATATATGTATGTATGTATGCATGTATGTATGTATGTATATGTGTGTATGTATGTATGTATGTATGTTTGTATGCATGTTTGTATGTATGTATGTATGTATGTATGTACGTATGTATTGTATGTATGTATGTATGTATGTATATGTGTGTATGTATGTGTGTTTGTATGTATGTATGTATGTATGTATGTATGTATGTATGTATGTATGTATGTTTGTATGTATGTATGTGGCAAAGAGATACATAGCAAGAGGCGACGCAGCAGTGCATGTTTAAACTGTCTTTATATCCTCTACACCCAATTCCTTGGCTAGGCCATACTGAAAGTAGAAAAAGTAAAAATAAATGTTAAAAATGGAAACAAACATTAAACTCTACATATATTACACACTATAGTTAAACCTCAGCGATGTAAACGCCTAGGGACCGGAACAAATGTGTTCACATTATGAAGTGTTCACATCTCACGGGTCTTTTTTCAATGTAGAATATACAAATGAGATCGGAAAATTGTATTCACAATAAGGATGTTCACAAATTCAAGGTGTTCATAATTTGGGCTTTCGCTGTAATTCAGACCTTTGGATCTTGATACTTTCATCATTCTTGCTTATCAATAGTATTCTATTAGTGGAATTTATTGATTACATAAACGTATTGTAAAACATTCAACCTCAGTTAGAGTTTACTATTAGTAGTCGTGTTAAGATATGGGATTTCAATATCGTTCAAAATTATGTCAAGATTTTAAAATGTGGGCTTTGAATAATATCTTGTACAATCAAACTGATGATGTATATCACAATAATCACAAATTGGCGATATCGTTGTGTTCTAAATAAAAAAAAGCCTATTTTCAAGACAATATTAATATCCTTACCAGGTTTTTCATCTGGTTCTCGTGATAAGGTATCCCTCCACTTTTGTCGCACTTTGCCATGTGCGCCCTGGCGGGGTCTCCAGGAACTAACACCTCTGTTTCGCCCTCAGCCTTAAAAAACACGATTGCAGTGCTACATCATTAGCGCACATTTGACATTCCAAATGCTCGTACCATTCAATGTATGAGCAGAAAAGGTCCCAGTAGAGAAAGATCACTTGAAATTTAAACATATTTGGCCAAGCTTTTGCTATTGGAGTACAGTCAAGACATTTAATTTCTGCACTAAATGTGCGGACAGACCGGGTGTTTTACATGTCCACATACCAGATAGGCAAGGTAGGGCCAAGCATCCATGCTTGATATACTTATCTTAAACGGTAGGTGCCATGAATTTACATCGTGTAGATCAGCGTTAGACGTAATATAATAGATAAGTTTATCTGAATCCATAAACGTACGCTGCTTATCACTATATAGTTCACTATTGTACCACAGTTGTCCGCCTTCCTCCAATTACAAATCACATGCCTGGTTGGGGTTTACGGTATAACCCCCATTTTGGGTCTTAGTTCTCTAAGCTCCCTGAATCACAATGGGGTTACCTATATGGGTCTTGAGTATGAATGCCTAGCCAGACTTCTCTTGTGGTAAAAGCTACATAGACCACTCAAAAACCATGGTGTACTGAAACCCTTGGGGTTACTCATCTTCGACTCGTAATACCTTGGGAATATCACATACACTGTATCATCATCCTTGGAGTCTATCTGTATAACTGGTATTTTTACCAGCATTTAATTTCCGCTAGTTTCGCGCTCCCCACAATAGCGCCAAAATAACAACATTCAAATAAATATATATGTAGCAGTAAATATATAGTATTATTGCGCGAATGCAAAGTACCACAAAAACCCTCCCTCATGACTGCAAAGCGTTTTTTTTAAGATTCCAAATTAAAGCTGTATACAGCATCACTTACCGGTTCTGACGTTCTGCACGTTTCAATTAAGGAACTCATCCTGCCAGGAAATCCGGGTTCAAAGGCCTTCGGGTCAATGGCAATAAAACAGTGACCCTGGAACAAAGAGACACACATACAGTATACAGATATACATGGCAATAAACAGTGACCTGAGGGGGGGGGGGGGGTCACCTGAAACTTTGGATTCCCCACCCTTGCCCACCTCCTTCCACCATTGATCCATCCATGCTGCAGATGAATTACTCACCAAGTTAGCTGGACCTGTTGGTTTCGTCCATTTGCGAATATGAGGACCATAATTTGACCCCGAGAGCATTCCACATAGTACTTCCACCATTAGTCCAAGTCCATAGCCCTTGTATCCTCCTAGATATCATATAATAAAAAAACTCTCACTCAGTATTGATAAACATATTACCGACAAGTTAAACATATGGAGTGTTCACACACTGTAAAACACTTAATATATACTTCACGTCACTCGATGAATTCTACATTTTGACAAAACGCAATTCATTAGTACAGTCAGTGTTAATTTTTGTGTGTAGTCAGAAATTTGAAATCATTGCTGGGTAAAACTGTGATGCAAATATCATACAATATCATTTGAGACCAAGGAAATGTATTCCTGAAAAAACGTTTCTGTTTCTGGCAATTCATCTTAACCCTTCTGCTGCTGGTGGCTAAATTGGCCAATACACAATTGCGCAACAAGCCCTGAAATATGGATACTCATCTGAGAGTACTCAGCGAGAGCTTTCCAATGAGTACCAACATGACAGAGTTTAGATGGGTTTTTAAAATTTAGGTAATTGTGCTTGGACTAAACGTAGCCTCAGCATTGGAAGGGTTATAATGGTCATAAACTCACTCGCTTGCAAAATTCGCCATTACTGAATTATGGTTTGCAAAAGTCGTATAACGATATGAATTTAGTATTTTCTTCGTTACATGTTTTATAACTCTAGAGAGAATATGTTTTTTGGGAAGGAAAATCTTCAACCAACATAAACTTTCATTTTGAAGCCATAGCGAGTTTATCATCAAAGTGTACACTGATTTTATGTTCAATGATGGCTATTTTAAAGATAATTCATTCGCGAAACAGGACTGCCATCTTAATTTTGTAAGATACTAACCGCATTCCTCTGTTCCTCCCAATGGACTTAAACCTCCTCCATTCAGAACATCCTTGGGATCACGAGTCATCTGAAAATGATTTGTAATATAAAGTGCCTTTCATATATATATATAAATATATATATATATATATATATATATATATATATATATATATATATATATATATATATATATATATATATATATATATATATATATATATATGTATATATATATATATATATATATATATATATATATATTTAAATATATATATATATATATATATATATATATATATATATATATATTATATATATATATATATATATATATATATATATATATATATATATATATATATATATATATATATATATATATATAAACAAATATATATATATATAAGCATACATATATAAGCATATATATATATATATATATATATATATATATATATATATATATATATATATATATATATATATATATATATATATGTCTTAAAGAATATATATATATATAAGCATATATATATACATATATATATATATATATATATATATATATATATATATATATATATATATATGTATATATACATATATATCTATCTATATATATCTATCTATCTATCTATCTATATATATATATATATATATATATATATATATATATATATATATATATATATATATATATATAGATATATATAGATATATATATATATATATATATATAGATAGATATATATATATATATAGATAGATATATATATATAGATATATATATAGATATATATAGATAGATATATGTATGTCTTAAAGAAAATCTGTAGACATATAGCTAATACTGCATCCATACCTTGAAAAATGTGGTCTACAATATCAATTGTTATACCTCACCCTATATTATTTCATATCATATTATCATTTCATAACTCACCCTATCTGTCAGAATTAAGGTGGAATAATATCACAAGCAGGTAAATAATTGCCAGTCAATAATCTACCCTATTCCATGGTTTTCCATGGTTTTGATTCATAAAACAGGATAAAAGTTATGGTGAGCCGGGGACAACTGACTATCAATAAAACTGAAATAACTATGGTATTAGCTTGCCGAAACATTCATCAGATGGTTACAAGAGCTCTTCAACGGATATGGTGATTACTATTATAGTTTTAGATACACTGCATCGTGCACTGGTGCACCGATTCATCAGCCGGTTAATCAAATGAATGCTGCTGCTGAACATTGAAATCAGCTCTGGTCCTGTCCTACGCTTTTGCCGCTTGTTAGGCCTGTAAAGCATTTGGTATAACATCACAGTTATTGCCTGGCTTGTTTGATGGATGGTGCAGATTATCACCCCGAGAATGAATTATTTCCCGAGGGCAACGCCCGAGGGAAATAATTCCTTTCGAGGCAATAACTGTTTATTATATACTAGTATCATTTGCAAATATTGCACATCATTCTAATTTCTGTCCCAATCTGGCATAGCGCCACCTAGATTTTGTAATGCTGGTTCCCATTTGAAATAGAATAGTAATAGATCTCAGATAGCTACGTTATGTGCATTCTACAGTATTATGTGTGACTTCTTATCTATCAATGCATAGTCTTTACCTTTCCTTTACTGTCTACGCCCCAGCTGTTTGGTATGAGATTGCCTTTTCTCTGGCTTAGTTCAACCTAGAGCAAATGAGATAAAGGTATGGTAGAACTAGGCAAACTTCATGGTCATCCTATACACTAATTGCAAGAAAGAATATCAGGATATTTAAAGGATCAATAATGTTGCAGAACCTTGTAAGGTATTGCGCTTTAGATAAACCTCTGTCACATTTACATTGTTTTTACACTTTCAAACTGCATGAGATTAACATTACATAACATCCGATAATGTAACTTAACAAAAGGCCATTCGTAATAATTCAATGATATATAATGTGATTTTGATATATAATATGTAATACAATATAATACACTACGTATGAATAAATACAATAACAAAATGATATACTAGTAATAGAACATAAAACAAACTAGATGTATGTAATGTAATGTGATACAATATAATACAATATAGTATGATATATCATCACCTGCTCTGCTATAATTGTCTATGCTGATTGGTCAATAGGTGTTAGACCTGAGCCGTTCACACTTTGTAGTTTCAATATCGAACGGCAGAATTCAATATTACCACTCGGTCAGCAATCTGACCCCTTGAGGTCACCAGCCTCGTTATGACCTCCAAAGTTATCTTAAAATTTATGAGAAGCATTTTTTCTTTTTTCTTAGCTTGAAAGAGCAGGTGAAAAGATTCGTTACGCCCTGTTGGAAAGTGTGGTACGACCTGTTATCATCAGCTCCACTGTGATACTCGCAGCTGATTGGTCAATTGCTGTTGGGTACTGGATTGTATTTCATTGCTTCTCATTAAATGGCAATGCTAGGATCCGGATAAGTGTTTTTATCCCCACTCTCAAAGTTTTATCCCACTTCGCCATGGCAACTATGGGTTTGACCTCAAGTTTTACAGGTCACAGCCTCGTTTTGAACCCTTGGCGACGAAAAATAAAATGGCGGACATTCCTCTTCACTTTGCCGCCTGACGGATTCTTTTGGCGTTTAAAACACTATTTGCGCATGTTAGTCTGCCAACATGGTGTATACATGAAAAATAAGATGGCAGAAAGTAAATAAGATGGATTTAGGTTGGTATGTTGCACATACATATGAGAAATAATTGCCGTATTGTCGGCGTCAGGTCTGACGAAAATCTCCGTTGCTATATAGCCTGTGGGACCGACTTTGGCTACCGCTTTTTTCATTTTCTTTGTGACAAATCGCTCGAATTTGCCATCCAAACTTGGCAAACCCGTTTGGAGCACTAAGTTGTGTATAGATGAACGTACTTTTTGTCTCAACTCTGCATAATGTTAATTTTACCCATTAGGTCCCATTGTGAAATTTGCCCATTGTCAACAATACAAGTATGTTGGGAGGCGTGGGGGGGGGGGGGGGGGGGGGGGGGGGGGGGGAGCTGATGATAAATTCGTTATCCTCCTTGTAAAAAAGGGATACGGCCTGGTATCTGCGTTTTACAAGGAGGATAACTAATACTATCCACCCTCAATCATCCATATCCCACTCTGCTCCGCCTCGTGGGATTTGGATGACTTCAAGTGGATATCAGGCCGGACCGCACTTTCCAACAATGTGTAATTGATAATATAGTATATAATATAATGTAAATGATATAATATAATGTAATATAATTTGATATAATACAATGTAATATAATATAATATAATATAATATAATATGATATGATATAATATGATATAATATGATATAGTATAATATAATATAATATAATACAATATAATATAATATAACATAATATAATATAATATAATATAATAAAACATAATATAATATAATAGAATATAATATAATATAACATAATATAATATAATATAATATAACATAATATAATATAATATAATATAATATAATATGATATAATGTTATACAACATAGCATTATATAGCATAATGTAATACAATAAAGTGTAGTGTAATATGATAATATTCAACGTAATATAATGTATAATGTAAATTGTGATCTAATACAATGCATTACAGTACCTTTCCATAAGCAACAGTGGCCGTAGCCATGTCCAGGACAAGACTATCACCATCGTCAGCGGGTGCTGCCATAGAAATAGGGTTGGTGCCAAAAGTACCCTTTCGACCCCTGGTTGGTGCTACCGAGGGTGCCGCGTTCGTAAATGCCATACCCTTTCGAAGAACAAAATGATCAGCAAACAATGTTACGGTTCATAATTAGAATCATTTAAAAGAGATTTAGGAATTTTTAAAAGGAAATGAGATAAAAAGTTCTGGTTATACGAAACACTTTTGTCAATTGCGTTACGGTATAAAACGTTTTAGTTGACAATATCAAAAAG
>OZ012689.1:8381709-8416709 GCA_963942565.1 Maea johnstoni | reverse complement strand
CTAGTCTATTAATCCCATGGCTGTAATGTCCCCGATAGTCTGCCGTCATCAGAAGTTCAGCCATGATATCTGCATGATCAGGATTTGCCCCCACTGATACCATACAACGGTTAATAAAACTCCTAACCTCAGACCGAGGAACCACACTGACTCTGGTTGCCGCCATCTTGCTTATGCCAGGCCAAACCAATTTATCTAATTCAATCCGCAAGACAGCGAACACAAGAACTATCCTGGGCCTAAGGGCAAAGCAAAAAGCAATCTTGGTTACGTTGGTTACAGTGGACACATTTACTTTCTGCACTAAAAGCGTGGGCAGCCCGGGAATGACAAACGACCGAACAACCGATTGCCACGTGGGCCATTGATGTGCTTTTGAATATAATCCATGGGTGTTTGTACAACCAGGCACTGGCAGACGTCCGGTCGACTGGTACACGAATTAATTTTTTTACAGTACTTAACACCAGTTGTAATACTAATACATGGCATCAAACATAATAGCAACTGTAAATGTAATAACTAATAATAATAACAACTACAGATATCATTATATTTGATGTAATTCATTACATTTGGTGTTGTAACATATGTTTTCCTCCTGATTGATATATTTTCTTTGCCTAAAGACCTTTGATGCATATTTGATCACCTGAAATGTGATAAGCGGGGATGAATATCAGTCACGTTTAGAAATCCGGGTCCAAAAACATTTTACCAGACCAATTTCATTCATTGTGTAATGGTTTATTTCTTATGGGGTACCGCCTAAGTTAGAGTCAAAACTCTGAAAGAGTTATTATAGCTATCCTATATAGATTTTCCTCAGAGTAAATATTTCCTTAAAAAAAAGTAAAACGAAAATCTGCAACATCGATTTCTTTTCGCTCGGGTCCGTAAGTCAATAAATAAAAACCAAATTGCATTAGCAAAGTTTTGGACATATACATAGAAAACAAAACAAAATAAGAACCCCTTCATGTTTTAGCCTGGCCTATAATGAAGAGGCAGTCTTCAAAGCGATTAACCAATGATAATAGATCCTCACTGAAAGGACCTGTTCTGGTTTACTATACAAATTACACACTTTTTTCAAGTTTCATGAATTTAACCAAAATTCTTATGATTATGTAGCTGATGTGTTGCTTGTTCATAATTGCTAACATATTCCCCAACCCTCGCCCTGGATGTTGCATATGACCACTCTGAAATGACATGTGTCAGCATATTTGCATTGACTCATATTTCAGCTATAACTGTACCCAGTTGATCAAAAACCTATTTTATGTGTAAACTATGATGATGTTGAAGGAGATCCAGTAATGACATTTCATAGAAGGCCTTACTTATGGATTTTGATGAAAATCAGAAATTTTCAATGGAGTGACCTTGACAGAAATGGTTCCAAATAGTAATTTTGCCCACCGAGCGCGTTCAAGACAGATTAATATGTTATGTGTTACTAATAAATAAAGATTATGTGAATTTCATTTGAACGCGCTCGCTGGGCAAAAGGGTGAATTTTGTGACTTAGTGACCCTTGGTCACTTGCATAAAATTCACCATACTAGATAGTTCATGAGAGCATATGCAGGGCACTCACAAAAACAAAACTCAAGTAAACTCCTGTAGCTGTTCCCTAGGGATTCTTCGTCTCTCAAGTGACCTCGATTGATAGTGTATTGTCCAGGAAGGCCTTACACTGTTACTATTTTCAGCCTGGGTAGGTGTGGTTCAGTCAGACATACCATGCAGCAAGAAATGTTTTTCCTCATGTCTCATGAAGTGAAAAAGCTCAATTGTGCCAAAATGTACAGTGGGCAGATGTGCAACCAGTATTTGCAAACATTTCAAATGGAATGATTTTTGTTTTTTTTACCTGTGAGAAGTGGATATACTGTGGGTTTGCTTTATTGGTTATGTGTACAGTTGTACTAGTGTTGCTATTTTTCTTTTCAAGTTATTTGAAGTTTTTCATAGTATTTATTTTGTGAAAACTGGAATATCCTTATTGTTTTTTAACATATCCTCAAAAAAGAAATGTGGTATCTGGTGACTCTTTTTGTGTTCTCTCCTTGCATACATTAGTTAAAGAGGGCTGATATTCATCATGAAATATTCTTTTATAAAGTAGTTTGAATGAGAATGTCAATGTCATGCACCTGTGCTAATCTCATATATTCTCTCAAATTATGATCTGGTAATATGTACGTGTTATTTCATCTGGAAATGTGATGTACTGAACTGTGGTTCTGCACATTATGCTCGAATTGTGATCGAGCATATATGGTTTACTTTGCAGGATGTTGACAGTTTTGAACCTATATGAAAACTTTGTTTTATCATTCCATATAATCGTATATTGAGTTCAGAATATGATGCTGATGAAAATAAACCTTTATGTTTGTTCATGAATATTTATTTTTTCCAAACTTTTAATAGTTTGCTCATCTATCCCCCCCCCTTCTTAAAAAGGCCCACCCCTCCCCCAACCATGAATAACATTTTCATGCCAAAAATGCATTCAGTGTACTCGCAATGAGTGTGACTATCCATTTCTATCATCGGAAAGCCTGTAATGAGGGATTTTTTAAATTGGGTAATTTGTACAGTAAACCAGAACAGGTCCTTTCCTTTCGAAGCAATATACCTTTTGAAATACTAGTATAGGAATACAGCAATGTTTCATAAACTATTTGATAAGGAGTTTCTAAATTTGTTTATGTCTGATGAACATTTCCTCGTTACATATTTTCCAATGTATCCTTTTTTTTAGAAAAAAACATCACCTGAACAGTCGGGTCTTTTTGGCATGAAAGGGTTAAGTTACATAGTTTGTATATGCATAAGATCACTTAACAGCCATGCAGGTCTCAACTAGCACACTGCTACCACATGTCTAAACATCATGAGTTCCAAAATATTTAGATGAGAAATGTGGGATGGAGGTGAAAACTGATCTAATTATATATACCATGATATCACCGAAGTGAATTGGAGTTTAACCGTAGCTACAGACATAATTGGGCTAAAATCAAGATTGAAATAAATTAAGAATATCTAGAAAAACAATGTGAGGTATTTGCAGATATCGCCTTTAGAGGAAAAGTTGGAAACTAACAATTCATTACAGACCATATACCCCCTCTTGAGGTAAATTTGGAAACTAACAATGCATTACAAACCAGATTATCCATATGTCCCTCTAGAGGTAAAGTTGGAAACTAATAATGCAGTAAAAGCCACGTTATCTATATGCCCCCTCTAGATGTAAAGTTGGACACTAACAATGCATTAGAGCCAGGTCATCCGTACACCACCTCTAGGAGTTTATTTGGAAACAACAATTCATTACAAGCTAGGTTATCCAGGTACTACCTCAAGAGCTAAAATTGGAAACTAACAATGCAATTCATGCTACGTTTTCCATATACCACCTCTAGAGGTAACGTTGGAAACTAACAATTTATTACAGACCATATTACTCTGGCCAGACCAATTCAATTCATCTAATCAAACCCTAACACACAAAACCAACTCGGGCCTATGGACAAAGCAAAAACTTGTTTACGTTTGTTTCAATACAAAATGCAAGCCATCACACATAATAGCAACCATTAATGTAATAAATAATTACAACAAACGTAAAACAACCACAAATATCATTATTTATTTGATGTAACCTAATTTTGTATGTTATATTTCATTCCTAGTATGATCGTACAACATTACTGGTAAAGTTTTAGGAATTCTTCATATATTCTTACAACAATATTACTATGGAAATTTCTTCCCAAGTTCTTGTCTTGGTTCTTTCCGGTGGAATTATAGCATAACAAGTAACTTTCAACATCCTATCAAGACATCAGTAAGAATGAACCCAGTTAGAATCAGTGAAGAAGACTAAACCGAGACTGCATTGAGGGGAAAACAATAGGTCCAATATAGACTTCAATGAGATCCCTTCTTGCAAATATGCTTGTTCAAATTTAAAGCAACAGTGACAAAGAAACCCCAAACTTTCTGCTCAGTGACAAGCTCTAATTTCGAGTATAAGAAAAAGGTTGATTTTCCATTTATGAATAAATCTTGCTTGTTTTTGTTTGGTGGATATTGCCATAGCTTTTGGTTTTACCACATTATTCTTTTTTCTTAAATCGGACAATTTTTCAATACTCGCATGATCATCTTGAAAGCTTGATTCAATAGCTGACAGGTTGTGGCCTGCAAGTGATATTGCAGTGTGCTTTGGACTTATGTAAGATGACTCCTATAGATACTGTTATAAAAATATAGTTCAATTCTGCTATGAAGTGCATTTTATCATGTGTAACACTGAAGGTTTGCTGTTAGTTCTGTAGCAATGGCAGGACTGTAGTGGCCTCTACCTTCGCCTCTGGTACCCAGGATTGGTGGATTCAAAATATGGCAGGGCTCTGACAAGTAAAAGAATTATATAGAACAGTTGGTCAGAAATGGTAGGCCGGTACCCACTATGTAATCAAGGATTTAAGTATGCAAATAAGTAGTGTGGGCCTGATATTGATAATCAAATCAGTTGGCGATTAGTGTATATAAAGTCCCCCTGTATGCTTCAAAACTGTTTATACATTAAATGGAATGTTTTTATAGGAAGTTGTAAATAAGATGATTACTAGTATCGAGTATGTTTCGAAGTTATGACACTTGTAAGTAGGGGCATCAACTAAGATTTCCAGTGCATATGTTGTTTTACTGGGTGGAGGTCAGAGGGTGCTTTTGGACTAGGAGATTGCTTGCACCAGTTATACTGAAAGTGGGAACTAATTTGAAGGAATTTTCTTACATGATAATACCCTTTGATTGGGATGAAGAAGATGAGAAATATTTCAGTGAATAATTCATTCAAAGCTGCAGTTCTTTAGGGGCAGCACTTCTCATTGCAGTCTCACAGGTGTCTCTTCAATGAGGAAAGCCTTTATTAAGACAAGAATAACAGCAAGAACAGCATAAAAACGCTTCAAAACTGTTCATGCTTGACAAATCGTTTGAACATGTTTGAAACATTCTTGGCCCTACGGGCAGGGTCTTAGTCAGAATTTTCATAACAGGGTGTCAATATAGGGTTTCAAGAAGACAGGATGTCAAAACCAACTCACTGAAAAAAAAGTCATCACACTGACCATATACATTGACAAATCAAGTAGTTACTAGTATATGCTTTATTTCTTCAACAAATCTGTAAGTTATCATTTAAACATTAAACCTTTTGAAATATCTACTTGTAATTAATATTTTCAAAATATTCTGTCCAAAAGATAGGGTGTCTTTTCCCCCCCAAATAGTTTTTTTTCGTGTACCAAGGTGCCAAAAAGACACCCTGAAACCCTGCTGGGTAAAACCTTGCCTACTCCAGCAGGAAGGAGCAAGTTCAAACAGAATGGCCGAGAACAGCTCTGAGAATGCAGTGAGACAGGTGAGGAATCTTGACAAATCATCATCATTCTTGTTCAAAATTCTTTTATGTGTGCCTGAGTCGTAAGTTGCATTATAAAAGTCCATTACATACTATATCATGTAGCAGGGTGAAAATCTAATCCTTAGTGCACATTGACCCTCAGAATTAATTGTCCATAATAGATGCAGGGCTTCAAAAGGTAACTACCGCACCGAACCCAGGTGACCCTGTTCATCCAACAAATCACATTCTCAACATGGCGGCTGACACAGATAGTATAGTCCCTCTGTCTGAGGTGAGGAGTTTCGTTAACCGTTGTATGGTATCAGTGGGGACTAACCCTGAGCATGCAGATATCCTGGCTGAACTCCTGATGACAGCAGATCACAGAGGACATTACAGCCATGGGATTAACAGATTAGGTAACTTGTTTGTGAGCAGGTTGTGAAGTATGTCATAAGGGGATGGCTTTGCTAACCAGTGAAGGTTCCCTAGTGTTTATAGGTGACGTTGTACTTTAACTCTTCACCTATGGCTTGAGCGCTGTGAACCTGATAACGTACTGCACACCTCTTATCTCAATACTAAACCGTACATAACCTCTGAATGAATAGCATATATTAGATAGTACACAAATCTACCAAGTCAATGTGCAATCCCCCTTTCCCCATCAGCTCTGTTTATGTATGTATGTATGTACGTATGTATGTATGTATGCATGCATGTATGTATGTATGTATGTATGTATGTATGTATGTATGTATGTATGTATGTATGTATGTATGTATGTATGCATATGTGAGTGTGTATATATATATATATATATATATATATATATATATATATATATATATATATATATATATATGTATATATATATATATATATATATATATATATATATATATATATATATATATATATATATAAGTATATATATATATATATATCTATATATATATATATATATATATATATATATATATATATATATATATATATATATATATATATATATATATATATATATATATAAATAAATATGCGTGTGTAGGTCGGAAGGATGCCCTACATGTTATTCCAAGCAAGCAAGAATTACATGCTTTCATGTTTGCTTAAATATTCCACCTGTTTTCTAAGCAGCGAGCTGTACTATCTGTGTCATGCCTTAGCACGCCCCATACTTATATAGAGACGGTGTTGTAACCTGTTTTGGGGTAGAGTAACTTCAGCACTCTCGGGTTAGATACCCATAAAGTCAATCTGTAAGCGATATGCTGTACACTCGCCACTTGAGGTTCAATTGCAAATACTAAACTGATAAGTGTGATGGGCATGACGGGAAATGGTCACAAAGAAATTTTGAAAGTCACTTGATACAACTTTCTACCCTCAAGAGCACGCTAAAACTCCTATATTAAGCTGGAAGCCGGTGTATCATATACTTTCTTACATAAATATCCCCTTTCTATGTAGTAATTTCCATTAAAACTGCTTTTACACAAGTTTTCTTCGACGAGGGGAAAGCTGTGAGGCTGTCTCTTTTTATGTAACAGCCCCTTGGATAGCCTATTTGATTTGACCTATATAGATGCGGATGCTTTGGATTCTAAGGAGAGCAGCTAAGCAGGAAGCACAGCCCAGCCCAGCCACTTACAGTAGGGAGGACTCCACTTTTGGGTACCTCCCTAATGTAGGCTCTGTGCACATTTACTGTAATGGGCTTCTTGAATGACCCGTTTGCACCTAGAGATCATACATGGTCTGGCAATTTTGATTTAAAAAATGACAAATATTGTTACATTGAATAGGCGAAAGAATATTCCTTCAAATGTTTCTAAAACATATTGCTTTCACGCAACATATGATCATATTTAGGTGACATGTCTTCAGGATGTGAATGGGTTATTGACATATCTCTTGAGGTGCAATGATATGTCTAGTTGTGTTTAATGTATGGATTTATAGAATTCCTCATTTATGGAAGCTATTAAGGTCTTCTGCCTCTTATCATTAACTATAGCTTCCTACCATATCTCAAAGTATCTAAATTTGATCATTTTTAAACCTGTTTGGCAAAAGGAAGGACAACTGTGGGTTCCAGAAGTGTATACAAGACAATCTTGCCTCACTCTTATCTCAAAATAGTTCCATCTCAAATGTTCCCGAGTCTCTGCCCTCTGAGTTGTTGGGAAATACTATTTTGCCCAAATTCATGGACAATCTTTCAGTGGTAGTCTTGCTAGAAGTACGAAAGTATCCTTTGGCCTTACATTCAAGAGAAAACTACTAAAAGCTTTATTCAACACCTCCCACAAAACTTAGTCTTTATGCTGTTGTTGCTGTTTACCATGAGTTTATATTTTCATATCTCACTTCTTAAAAAGATGAGTCTAGTAATGCTATAGTATTTCTTATTACAAGCTGAATTATCTATTCATTCTGAATGAAATGATTGGCCAACATGAAGCAGAAATAGATACTAGTAATTTATATTAAGGCACTGGCCAACAGCAAGCATCAATGGCTAACAAAACTTAAAGAATTGGTCATCATAAAGCAAAAAATGCTTATTTTGATACTCAGTAATTCATTTCACAGTGGATATCATATTAGAATTTATTAAGTCGATTAGTGTCAACGCTATGTTAACATATGAATTTCTATAATTAAAATTTAAGATATGGCGTTATATTTTGGCAGGTGTCTATTCAGATGAAGTAAACATAGGAATTGCTGCCAATGATGGGGAACCTGTCATACTCAACGAAACACCTGCTATTGCACATGTCAGTGGCGAAAACTTACTGGGTAAGTTTACGTTCTTTTCACAGGCATTGGTAGAAGCATTATATATTTCACATATAATATGATAATGACATTATTTAAAGTTGGTTTGTCTTTTTCCAGTATTTTCATACATGAACCTAACATCTCCATGGTCAAAAGGAAAAGGGTACGTTCTCATATTTTATTTAAGTAAAAGGACCACTTATTCCAAAACCAAATACCATTCTATAACTCTGGGCCTGACTTGGGTTATACACATGTTTGTGTATACACATGTATACGGTGTTCAGATTATATATCATGCATTTAATATATACAGGTCCCTATGTTGGCAAATTCTGCATGGACCTGGCCATAAAGAAGGCTAAAGAAGTAGGTATAGGCTGTGTGGTAGCGAAAGGTACGTATCTATACATCTTCATATTTCATATCTTCCGCAGGCTTAAGAATTGCTCCACATCACCGTCACTATGACGCAATTTTACTAGATCGAATACACATATAAGATGTCGTTGAGTAGCAATTTATATCTCGTTAAGTCCTTTGATTTAAGGGATACTTTAAATTGTGTAAAGGAGTAACACAGGTAAATCACAATTAAATCAAAGACATGAAATTTCAACAGAGACAAACGTTTAACACAAGTTCCAGTAGTGTTACTAAAATCTGAATCAGAAGTATATTTTTTATTTCACCTATCATTCGTATAGCCATATGGTCCTCTTAAGTCACTTATAGTTAAAAAAGTGAATCTCTATTGGAGGTGAAAAAAATATATTGATTTATTATGTTTGAAATAAATAGAATAACTAGAAATATGCCAAAATACAAAATCTCATCCGGAATTGTATATGATATTTAAATCATGACTATATAATGCTTTCTATTTTAGGGTCAAACCATTTTGGTATTGCAGGATGGTATAGTATTCGAGCTTCCGAGCAGGGCCTAATCGTTAGTATTCTGTTTTATTTCATGTGGAATTAGAAATTCGTTTCTCATTACCTTTTACTTGCTTCCTAAGAATGAGACTTACTTCCCATTTCTCCTTTATCAATGTTTGCATATTTGAGGATAATCTTTAGTTGGACAGATTATTTTATTTGCCTGGATTTAAAGTGATTATCATTGTTCACCCATGCATTGCCTAAAACGGCCTAAAATGGCTTTACCATTATATTTCGATTCCTCTTAACCCTTCAACACTCACAGCGGCCAAAAGTAGCCTGACACTGTTGATGAAATTCTGCGTGCAAGAACAAAGTTGAGAAGTTGTTTGAAGGGGATATGTCAATTAGAACATTACCAATAACTCTACTTTTTATATTTATATAGTAAAATCATACCAATTTCCAAAGTTATTACCGAAAGTGTCAAAGATCCAACAACAATTTCTAGAGAAACCCTTCAGCGTGAAAGGTTTAATAAAGCTTATCCTGGAAATATATTCAAAAAAGATGCTTAGAGCAATAAAACTCAGAACTCTTATTGCAAAATGACACTCCTTAAGATACAGTACTTTTAACCAAATCAAGTCTGCAGCGTCAAAAAGCGACCTTTAAATTAGTAATGTTATAGATATTGCTCTAGATAAAGGCATATTTCCGGAAGACTTAAAAGAAATGATGTCGTAAGAAATTAACCTATAACTCTTTTTCAAATACATTTTGATTTGTTTTTATTAAAATATATTTTGCAAATTGATGCAGACGACATTAATATTCAAATAACCAATTTAGGCATGGATGGGTTAAAGAACACTCCAGCCATAAATACATTGAAGTGTAACTCTACCTTCAAAATAAAAAAATGTGTTGGAGCTCAATATCACCGTTCCTGGGACACCTTGAATACAATTGTACTCCATCAATTGACAGATATTGAGAGCCTAATTAGGAAAGTTAATTGTATGCATGCAAGATCATCAACGATCACCTGCCAGATAGGGGTGGTGCTGAGTGAACAGCTGAAAACCTGAGCACACAGAAGGTGATATTGCTAATTGTCAAGCTTTTGGATGTAAAAAAGATACAAAAAAGAATCTGGAAGAACATTCTACTCAATTGCTAACCTAGAAAAATGTCCAGAAAAATCAGTTAAAAGGCACATTTGGAATTTTAATTAATATACTTGTGGTTTCCTAAAAGTTACTACATCTGACTGCAAATTGAACTAATTGTGCCCGGAGGATGTGTATTTTAGTTAACCTCCTGGGTTTGGCTTGGAAAACTAGAGCAGATGCAATTTCTTTTTAAGATTATTGTGTAATTGCAATCAATATAGGAGTAGTGGTGACAGTACCAATACACAGCTAATACTAATTGCAAACTTCCCTTTCTTCCATCACAAGATAACGGTGTAAGAACATTGTAAGAATACAAAATGCCAGTCTGTTTTGTAAGCTGGTAGAGTTTCTTGAGCTCTATCAAGCTCATCCAAAACCCATTTGCTACAGGTCCCTTTACCTCCTTGCTTTTGCCACAAGAACCTGGTATACCTCTAGAAAATATAACTTGCAGTTATAGGTACTGTAAAACTGGTAATGATTGCGTGATTTTAATTATTGCGTTTTAATGCGAATGCATGAGGACGCAATAATTAAAACACGCATAAATCTGTCCCTTCTGTTTCAGATATCTGACGTCTGGTGCGATTCGCATTAATTAAAACACGCATAAAAGAGAAAATGAAAAAAACGCAATATTTACTACACGCAAACATTACCAGTTTTACAGTATACACTGAGACACAGTGCCTTTTTGTTGAGTCTGATACACCACTTTCTTCTTTGCAAGTCATTTACTTCTCAGAGCATGTATTAGTACGTTCAGTTCTAAATAGCCCCAGCCTGTATGTGGTTGTATATACATGACCCCACAGTCAATTCTGGTGAGCTTTGATAAGCTGTTAAATGGATGCCTCCATAAAGCTGCTAAGGCAGTGAATTTATTGTGTTTTGCAAGATACAAATTTATATATCTCAGTCAATCTGTCAAGTACAATTGTAATCAAGGTGTCATCGGAAAGCTGACATTGAGCTCTAACACGTATCCTTTTTAATTTTGAAGGTAGAGTTACCCTTTAATACTACGCCCTTAGTCTGAAAAAATATAGGAGCCCATATCAAAATCTAGCGGCTTATATGCCCCAGGGCCCCAAGGGGAATGTCGAACCCAGCTTGTTAAGTTATGTACGAGGAATCATGTGCAAAGTTTAGATGAGAATAGGTTATTGAAACATTTTTACATTAATATCATTCTGTGTTTTAAGGGTATGTCGTTTACGAACACCTCTCCGTGTGTGGCACCTATTAGAGCGCGGAAGGCTATCATAGGAACCAACCCCATAGCGGTAGCAGCCCCTGGGAACAATGGTGATAGCTTTGAGTTGGACATGGCCACGTCAACTGTTGCTTTTGGAAAGGTAATTGATTTTAACATTCCTTTCTATTATTTTTTAATTAAAAAAAACCTCTTTCCACGTTTCAATGTATTTCAGAGATTTGCAAATATTGACAAAGCATTATCAAATTTCTTTTTCATTTCTAAAATATTTACTTTATTTACGATTCAATATATTTCAAAGATTTGAAAAATATTGACAAAGCATTGTCATTTTGGCGTATCTTGTTACAATCGAACAACGATAAGTACTGACATAGACATACCATATGAGCTTGTATTGTTACATGAATAATATTTCATACTCATGAATCTCTAGTTTTCATGGAATGAATTATTCTTACTAATTCTATGCTATCATTTTAAAGGTAGTGGATGGGAATGCATTGTTGATCATCTGTAAAATCTTAATCAAAATAGATAAAATGATCATGTCATAATCATTCACTTGCTTGAATGTCTCATTATTGAAGCTGACCAATTTTTGCAACTTTAACTCTCGCTAATGCTTTGTCAATCGCTTGTCACAATGGATGGGTTCCAGGGATGATTTAGATGATTAGTACATCTCTTGAACATTACAATACATCTCCAATGCACACAATTGAAATGTACTAATTGTCAATGATTTGATCTATTTCAGGTTGAAATGAGCGACCTTAAAGGTACCACACTCCCTGATGGCTGGGGCGTGGATAGCGTAGGAAAGGTTTGACATAATAATAGTAAAAATGATACTACTACTACTACTACTACTACTACTACTACTACTACTACTACTACTACTACTACTACTACTACTACTACTACTACTACTACTGATGATGATGATGATGATGATGATGATGATGATGATGATAATGATATAATAATGATAATAAAAATAATAAAAATGATAATAATAATAATAATAATAATAATAATAATAATAATAATAATAATAATAGTAATAACAAAAATAATGATAATAATGATAATGATAATAATAATAATGATAATAATAATAATAATAATAATAATAATAATAATAATAATAATAATAATAATAATAATGATAATAATAATAATAATAATAATAATCGTCTTTATTTTCACAGGGTATATCTAGTTTAAATTAACACATTCATTCCATTAGTTTTTCCCAAAATCCTGTTTAGCAATGATTTTGCAATAAATGCACCTGTTAGAATGTACATGATGGGAACATCTAATCAGGAAGAATATTTGAATAGTGGTTAGGTGAAGATAGGCGACATACATCAGATTGCATACACAACCTAATTATATATATATATATATATTTATATATGATATATATATATATATATATATATATATATATATATATAATATATATATATATATATATATATATATATATATATATATATATATATAATATTTATATATGATATATATATATAATATATATATATATATATATATATATATATATCTGATATATATATATATATATATATATATATATATATATATAATATATATATATATATATATATAATATATATTATTATAATATATATATATATATATATATATATATATATATATATATATATATATATATATATATATATATATAATATATATATATATATATATATATATATATATATATATATATATATATATATATATATATATATATATATATATATATATATATATATATATATATATGCATTTATTCATATATTTGTTTCTAGGTCACTCATGATCCAAAGGAGATCCTGAATGGCGGAGCACTGAGTCCACTTGGCGGAACAGAAGAATGTGGTAGGCAACGTTTAATCCAGGATTTTAAAAGTAGTGCATTAACCCTTCTGATGCTGAGGTTACTTTCTTCCAATGCATAAAGAAGCAGAAATATGTGAAAATCATCTTAACCCTGTCATGTTGGTATTCATTGAAAAGCTCTCACTGAGTACTCTCCGATGAGTACCCATTTGTCATGGTTCCGGTCATTTCTCAGCTTTTTTCATCATTTCATGTTGACCAAATTAGCAGCAGCATAAGAGTCAAAAGAAAGGGATCATATAATTTCTGGGTGTATAATACTTTAAGAAAATGATATTTTCACACTACCATGTGAGGGTACATTTACTTATTATGGAAATGTAAAATGTCTTTCGTTAATGTTAAAGCATCCATATTGCAGTTAAAATTCCAAATTAGCTTGAAATTAACATTTCATGAAATAGGCTCCTGACTAAACTATGCGGGTGTCCTAGAGTGTACTAAACAAGGGATTGGTGTTCAAATAGTGGCCTGAATTTTGCTTGATAGGACATATGTGGTAAGGATTGACGGGTACAATTAGACATGGGGATATACATCTACGACCCAAGAAAAAAAAGGTCAACTGATATGAACCTATTTAAATATCATTTGTTCTTAATAATAGGACTTTGCAATTTCTCTGTCACACAAAATATATTTATGAAGACGCTCTACTTATGATTATGTATTCATGGGTTGTTGTGTGTGTTTGTGCACGCTTTACTCTAAAACACTGAGTTGTCCTGTGTTGTATTTCTTCATTAGCATCATCTTATCAAACATCATCATCATCATCTTCATCATCATCACCATCATCATCATCATCATCATCTACTTCTTTTTTCTTCTTGTTGACCTCATCCCATCGTCTTTGTTCTCAATATACTTCTTGTTTTCTTCTTCTTTTTCTTTCTTCTCCTTCTTCAGCAATATCTACTTTTTTCTTCTTGTTCCTCATCTCATTGTTTTGTCTTCAATATATGTTTTGTTTTCTTCGACTTTAGCTATTATTTTTCTTCTTCATCATATCCTTCTGCTTATTTTTTCTTCTTGTTCCTCATCCCGTTGTTTAATGTCCTCAATCAATATTGTGTCCTTCTTTTGCTTTTTTCTTCTTCACCATATACTTCTGCTTATTCTTCCTTCTTGTTTCTCGTCCCATTGTTTTTGTTCTTTGTTCTCATTCTACATCTTTTCGTTTTCTTCTTATTTTGATTTTTCATCTTCCTCTTCCTCTTCGTCGTCATCGTCGTCGTCGTCTAAAGCCCCGTTCACATTCCATACAAAACCTCTTGACGACCTGAAAAAGATCAGACATTTTGGCACTGATCTTGCGACTGACTTGAGACTGACTTGAGTTGGTTGTGCGAGAGTCGCACGACCTATGCGAAACCACCAATACAAACTGGTCGCGCGACCACTTGGAATGTGACCGCAACACACAAGACCTGTCTTCAGACGCAACCGACCTGATGCAGCTTCATGATCGGCCACGATCAGTTGGTCGCATGAAATGTGACCGGGGCTTTAACCCATTCAGACTCAGAATTCCTTAAGCAATTATCGTCTGCTACTCTCATACTTTTGAAAATAACTTGGGAATAAAGCAAAATTTCACAAGATATTTGAAGGAGACTTGTTGTATGGCTTCTGATCAACATTTCTCCTTCAATTTTTTTTCCACAAAATGCTTTTGTAAGTAAGATATTCCCAAAATCATCAGGCCTTTTTTGGCCGCCCTGAGTGTTTATGAGTTAACTTTCTTCATCGTCTTTTTTTTCTATTCCCTAGGGGGTTACAAAGGCTACGGCATGGCTCTCATGGTAGAGGTCATGTGTGGACTACTATCTGGCTCTAGCTTTGGTCCTCATATACGCAAATGGAAGAGTAATACAGAAGGGGCTGCCGACCTGGTAAGAGCAAGTTATGATCCTTTGACCCTTTCCATTCTGAGGCTACTTTCGTCCTGAGCACAAGGACAGAAAGATTTTTGAAAATCATCCAAACCCTGTCATGTTGGTATTCATTAGATAGCTCTCGTTGAATGCTATCAGATGAGCACCCATGTGCCAGGGTTCCAGTCATTTTTCAGTTTTTTGCATCATTTTGTATTGACTAAATTAGCCACGAGCATAATAAGGGTTAACCCTTTCTATCCTAAGGCTACTTATTTCCATGACATTAGGCTACAAAAACATTTGAAAACGAGCTAAATCCCGTCATGATGGTCTTCATTTGAAAGCTCTGTCTGGCACTATCGAATGAGTACCAATATGTATATGTAATGTTTTCAATCATTTGTCAGCACATCTTGTATCATTTTGTTTTGAGTAAAAGGGTTAAAGAAAGAGCTAGCAGCTAGAAGTGAAAGGGTTAAACATCCATCAGTTAAGATACCTTATGGGGCTAACTTTTGACTTAGATTTTTCTATACCTTGATTTTATTTGACATTTTCCCTGTACTATATACTAAGTAAATGTTGCCTGAAAGGTACTAAAGATGAGCATTACATCGAGCATCACAAAAAGTACCCTCCCAGCAGGTGGTAAGACGTGAGAGGTAAAAATTTAAAAGATTTGCAAGGTGATTTCAAACGGAGTGGCTATCCACGGATGGACCGATGACCAGTGAATTCCCATGAATGTGAAGGCAAGATCAATACGAAGGGAAGGGAATCACACTTTTTCTAAATTCTACTCCGTTAAAATTACAAATCATTTTCATTTAGATTATTTTGGATGAAAATGGATAAGAGTGTTTTTGCAAGGTAAAATGTTTGTAAATAAAGTATATTTTGTTTATGTTCTTTTCTTTTCTAGGGTCATTGTTTTATTGCTGTGGATCCTAATGCCTTTGAACCAGGTTTTACTGATCGCATGAGCTCACTCATGGACACCTGTAGGAATGCAGAACCGGTAGGTTATGTTCCTGGTGTTTATAATTGACGTATAAGGAATCTGTTATGGTTTCCATTGACTGTGAGATTGTGGAATACGTTTTCTGTCTGTCAGTATTAATATGTATGTATGTTTGTATGTATGTTTGTATGTATGTATGTATGTATTTATGTATGTATGCATGTATGTATGTGTGTGTGTATGTATGTATGCATGTATGTATGTATGTGTGGGTATGTATGTATGTACGTAGGTAGGTATATTCGGTATTAGTATGTATGTATGTTTGTATGTACATGTATGTATGTATGCATGCATGCATGCATGCATGTATGTGTGTGTGTGTGCATGCGTGCGTGCCTGCGTGCATATGCATGTATCTATGTATGTATATGTGTGTATGTATGTATGTATGTGTGGGTATGTATGTATGTATGTACGTATATATGTGTATGTATGTATGTGTGTACGTATGTATGTATATTTCTATGTATGTTTGTATATATGTATGCATGTTTGTATGCATGCATTCATACATGCATGCATATATCAATGTATGATTGCACATTGTTGGTTATATCTGTGTTTGTTTGTTCAGACTTCGTAATGATTTCTGAATATCCCTATCATATGATGTTGCTTCTGCTATCCCGTTGTGAAATATGACTGTTTAGCAATTTGAGCATTCGTTAAGTAAACATGCAAACCAGAGCATTGTTCGCCGGCTGAGTAAAGTATAATGCTCCATCAATGATAGGGTAAGCATACATCACGTGATTGTTAAACTATAGGTGGCAGCACAGACGGGTTAAGTTCTTAACTCAGCTACTGCACTTTAGTGGCACGTGGGTTAAAAGAGAACTAACCCTGGGTCTACTATGGGTAGCTTGTTGGGACACAGGGTCCATGCCAGAGGGCCTCAGGGAAGATCCTTACCATTGGACTCAGTTACCCTCTTTAAATAAAGATTATTATTATCATTACTATTTTTATTATTATTATTATTATTATTATTATTATTATTATTATTATTATTATTATTATAATTATTATTATTATTATTATTATTATCATTATTATTATTATTATTATTATTATTATTATTATTATTATTATTATTATTATTATTATTATCAATGTTTAAAAAAAAATATTCTCAATGTGCAAAGATATCATACATTCAGAAACAGGTGAACTTGAAAAAACAAATTCAGGAGAGATAAACAGATACAAAGATTAGTTTCCGTCACTACATCATTGAATAAATGAAAAGAAACTATCATAAAACGACTGGCCATACATCGGTTGTCTTAACCTGCTTTTATTTTCATTCATACCAGCATTGATACCTACGCTAGCATTGATGTGTAGGGGTGTTAAATATGTACATGATAATCCTATTCTTTTCGTGAAGGCTGAGGGAGAGACAGAGGTCCTGGTCCCCGGTGATCCCGAGAGATCCCACATGGCTAAGTGTGACACACTTGGTGGTATACCATACCACGCTAACCAAATAGAACACTTGGTAAGAACACCGTACTGTAAATTACTTAAGTATAGCGGGAACAATAAGATAGCGATAATAGCGCTCTGCCCATATGCGCTATTGTAAAATCCCCATCTTTATCAAATTCTTAATTGAACTTGCTGCTGCTGTTCCATATCTAAATGTTTTACAGTATTTGTTATGACAATATGTAACAATGTTCCATATAACTTAGGCGTCCATTACCACAATGTCCAATTCAGAATAAGGCAATATTAACCCTTCTAATGCTGCGGCTACTTTTATTCAAAGCACAAGGACGCACCTATGTTCTAAAACCATCTAAACCCTGTTATCTTGGTATACATTGGAAAGCTCTCGCTGAGTACTTTCAGATGAGTACCCATGTGCCAGGGTTTCAGTCATTTTTCAGGTCCTTTGTATTATTTTGTGTTGGCCAAACAAGCCACCAGCAGCATTAATGTTGATGATTGTCTTGTTAACTTTTCAAACAAAAACACTTGAAATGAAATATAAGAACTTTTAAATATATCTATACAATTTGAACAAAATAAAGGAAGGTATTTTAGATGGTCTGCTTTTATTCCTGGTCAGCAATACTCTGCGTTTAAGCGTAACCCGTGTATGCCTAGGTACAGCAATACCATACGTATTAGCTTAACCCATGTATGCCTAAATACAGCAATACCATACGTATTAGCTTAACCCATGTATGCCTAAATACAGCAATACCATACGTATTACCTTAACCCATGTATGCCTAAATACAGCAATACCATACGTATTAGCTTAACCCATGTATGCCTAGATACTTTAATCTTGTCAAATGTCGTGTGGGTCCATAACACTATTGAAAACTACTTGAAGGCTAGATTTTAAAACAGTTTGACTGAAAGGTGTAAGTTTGACTGAAAGGTGTAATTTTGACTGAAAGGTATAGGTTGGGTCAGCACTCTTCTTTAAAAAGTTTTAAAAAATGTGTTGGTGGCCAAGATTTTATAGAAATAGACACTACATATTGGACGCTACTGGCGAAAATGAGTTAATGTGATGTTCGTTATGTTTCAGCGGGAGTTGGCGCAGACTCTTGGCGTCGAAGAAATGAAGATTTTACAATAGGATTAAGTACCATGTGCATCATGAAAAATAGCAGTAATGAACGGATACAGAGAAGATTAAAAGGATATGTTTTGATACGAAATACAGTATCATGTGTAGCATGGAACAAACAATAATGAACGTATATATATATATATATATATATATATATATATATATATATATATATATATATATATATATATATATATATATATATATATATATGTATATATATGATAGACGATAGAAGATTTATATATATATATATATATATATATATATATATATATATATATATATATATATATATATATATATATATATATATATATATATATATATATATATATATATATATATATATATATATATGTTACAGTAAGAGTGTCAAACCAGGGATTTAGTCAAATCCCTAAAACTTTCAGGGAATCTGTCAATTTCTGTTTCACTCAAGGATTCGGTCCCTAATTGTCTACGGATATGACTAAACCCTTAAAAATAGGTGGGTCATTTTTGACGTGTTTACTGGAGACCTTTCAGAGGGATTGTTGAATGACAATTACCTTTGTTTTATGCTTAGTTGAGGGCTACTTATGATTCCTGATTATCAAAGTAATGAGGTACAAAGTAATGCTGAATAATCAATGCTCAGCCAAAAATTATTGCTTGATGATGATGATAATTAGTATCTCAGTCAACGTTTATCAATTTCATCATTCTGACCCTCCTATTTTCAAGGATTTAGTCAAATCTCTAGACATTTAGGGACCAAATCCGTGAGTGAAACAAGAATTTGACAGATTCCCTGAAAGTTTTAGGGATTTGACTAAATCCCTGGTTTGACACTCTTACTGTAACATATATATACATATATATATATATATATATATATATATATATATATATATATATATATATATATATATATATATATATATATATATATGTGTGATAGAAGATGATGAAAGGAAGAATTTACGATAAAAAGTTGCTGTATCAAGTGTATCATGACACATAACAGTAATGAAAGTATATGTAGAAATTGGTGATAAGGAGATTTCTCAAGAAGAAATACAGTATCTTGCGTATCATGCGACATAACAGTAATGAACGTTTATATAGAAGTTGGTGATAAGGAGATTTTCCAAGAAGGAATACAGTATCAAGTGTATCATGACATATACATGTAACTGTCAATAACGTATACATTAAAATTGATAAAGATAAGATTTCACAATAGGAAGTACAGTATATCATGTGTATCATGAAACATAACACTAATGAACGTATAATATAAATTGATAAAACTAAGATTTTACAATAGGGGGTATAGTACCCTGTGTATCATGGCACAGAACTGTAAGTAACACACACATAGAAGTTGATGAAATGAAGATTTTAAGAAAAGAAGTACATTATCATGCGTATCATGAGACGTAACGGAAATGAATATATACATAGAGATTAAATAAGGAGAAGTGAAGTATCGTGTGTTAAAACGCATAATGTAATAAACGTTGCGAAATGTAATACCTACGCATAACGTAATACAAAATCGTTGCGAAATGTAATACCTACGCATAATGTAATAAGAAATTGTTGCGAGATGTAATACCTCCGCATAATGTAATAAGAAATTTTCACGAAATGTAATAAAAGTATTCTACAAGAAAATTGTTTTGTAGATAGATAAAGCAAGTCAAAATATTATTGTTATCAAAAATTAATACCCCAAATCATTTTTATTTAGTCTTTGTCAGGTGTGCTGTTTTAGTCCATGCTGGCCTTTTAACAATGGGTCGATTACATGTATGTTTTTTTATGTCATTTTGGTAGAGATTTCTTTTTCCCCTCTAAATTTGTTTTTCTCATATAATCAACTAAATTGGGGTTTATGTTATAATGAACTGGTAGATATTTGTCATCTACCGATTAAGTTTTAGTTTTCACCATTTTCGTGTTACAGTTTTAATTTCGCCACTTTCTTGTTGTATTTCTGATTTGATTTGAATCAGGAAATCGTTGCAGGTTTTCCCCTGATGTCATTAGCTATAAGCCAACTGTTGGCCTGTATATATTTGGCGATCAAAGATTCACCAGGTTTGATTTATATATATATATATATATATATATATATATATATATATATATATATATATATATATATATATATATATATATATATATATATATATGTATATATATATATGTATATATATATATATATATGTATATATATATATATATATATATATATATATATATATATATATATATAAATATAAATATATATATATATATATATATATATATATATATATATATATATATATATATATATATATATATATATATATATATATATATATATATATATATATATATATATATATATGGGAGGAAATGTTAACAACTTTGTCATACTGAAAGTGAATGTGAATTTTCTAGACATATTTAATTGGACTGTATATTCCCAAACAGCGGTATCGAAAAACAGTATTCACTGAGGGTCATAATCATTCTTAACGTATTAGACTATGCATGTTTCACCATTTTGTTTCTTGTCAAAAATGTGAAATAAACTGATCAATCATTTTACCTTCCTTTCACTAGCGTTTAGGTAATAATGTAGTATGGGAAATAATGCTGCTGCGGCTGCTGCTGCCGCTGCTGCTGCTGCCGCTGCTGCTGCTGCTGCTGATGATGATGATGATGACGAAGACGAAGACGACGACGACGACGAAAACAACAACAGCAAGCACAACAAAAGCAACAACAACAATAATATGATGATGATAAAAAAATAAATAATAATAATAATAATGATAATAATAATAATAATAATAATAATAATAATAATAATAATAATAATAATGATAATGATAATACTAATAATTTGGCGTTTGTTTTTTGAGAATATCAATTAACTATTTATGTTTTTATCAAAATTAATTGTTACTGTTGCACACAACGGGCGTCATTTGCTCACCCAATTGTAAACCGTGCATACACCGTCAAAAAAACACTTTTCACCAGAAAAGTGATGATCATGGATGAATGGGTAGTGATGATAATGATTTCAGGATTTGAGCAGATTCTTGAAGATGCTGACAACAATGTAAGCTCTAAACCACACTTTAGTCCAGTTGTTGACACTTTAAATGCAGTAACTAGTTTTGGTATTTATGATAAAGTATTCCATGATTATTATTTTTCCAAACATTTCTGATCTGGAAGTTGGAAGGCGTCTATTGGGCTTTGCAAGGTATCATAGATGTCATAGAAACCTTGACATTGTTAACACAGTCTGCATTACCGGCATGTTACATTTTATTCTATTTCCGACATGTTTGATTCCAGACCTTGCACAGATCCTAGTTTACTATTCATTCCGTCCGTATCAATTTTAGTCAGTGTGGCGGAGTATATGCCATATCGGAAGGCTATAGTTATTTTTAGAGAGTCTTCGTGCCTCTGACATCTGCGTTAAAGGCACCCTTATACATTGCAAAGGCAACCCAGAGTTTTTCGGAACTAGGGTTGGATGCCATGTGTCGGCAGTAGAATGGGTGTAGTAAGGGGGGGGGGGGAGGTTGACTGTAACGTGTTCGTGTTCGGCGTTCATTTACACTACATGTCTGTAGTGTAAATGAACGCCGCTACGCGTCGCCACCGTTGCGTATTATAATTAGCTTCCAATTACTTGTGACGTCATCAAAACTGTAAAATCGCTAATTTCACTGATTTAAAAAAGGTTATTTAATTTCCTAAAAGTGCATTCTTAGTACAATTGGTCCATTGAATGTATGCATGCTGTTTGACCAAAACAGAGTGGACGCTATCATACATAACTGGAAGAACCAAGTTTTCTCTTATGAAAGAATCCATGGCGTTCCACTAAGACATTCGACGTGTTTGAAGCCGCCTATCGGCGGGTTCCGGAACCTCGCGTCAAGCATAGATCTGAAGGCCACCTGGTGGCTAAACAAAGAAGTAGATAGAGTACATGTTTTGGCTTGCTCTGCGCGCAAAAATATATGTCAATAAAAACTCATAAGGACCGTAGATGGCGCTGCCTGGCTACCTACATAGCTTGAGAATTAGGCAATTGGCTGCCAAGGGTGTAGTGCTCGATTTAAGGTTATTTTTGAAATCCCCATTACAATTTGGCATCACACCACTGTAGGGGAAATTACAGATTGGACTCACACTAGCTAAGAGTTCCTTCAAAAATGGCTGTCTGAATCGATGACAGTTTTAAAAACTACTTTATAATTTAGAATGATTTTTAAGATATTTGAAGGAAAGGTATTTGTAGTTTTCTGATTTATATTTATCCTTGGAATCGTTCCTACTTATACTTTCTTCTCTAAGAAATCGTAGAATTGTCAGGCTGCGTTTGACTGTCATGAACATCAATGGATTAACACATACTTATATAGCAAGTCAACATAACAAAAACCCGACCTCTATCGGACGACTTCATCATCATCATTATCATCACCATCATCATCCTCATCCTCATCATCATCATCATCATCATCAGCTTCGTGGGATGGTCATTACCATATTTCAGACTAGGCTGAATGCTGAGGAAACTCGTCCAAAGCACAAGGATGCAAGGATTTTGGAAAACCATCTAAACCCTGTCATGCTGGTATTCATTGGATAGCTCTCGCTGAGTACTCTTAGCTGAGTACCCACGTACCAGGGGTTCAGTCATTTTTCATGTCTTTTTGCATTATTTTGTATTGGCCAAATTAATCAGCAGCATATGGGTAAGACATGTCACTGACCGTTATCTGGACTGTTGACAACATACATGGTAAACATGGTATGTCTGATGTTCGCCCTCTATCGGACGACGTCGTCATCAACATCAGCTGAGGGGAGGCGGCCCGGCGACGGCGACACAGATAGCCAGTGACCTGGAAACTCACACTATACTGTACACCTACAATACTATAGCACATACCATATCGCATCAATACGGCGTCCCAACACACCCACCTCTACACCTCTTACATCCACAGCATCCACCATGGCTACCAGCGATTTCGTCGTCGTCCAGAATTCGGAGGTGGAGGCCTTCATATCTCGCTGTATGATGGCCGTAGGGGCCAAAAAGGACCATGCAGGGCATATGGCGACTCTTCTCGTTGAGGCTGACTACCGAGGTCATAAGAGTCATGGGCTCAACAGACTGGGTGAGTAGTCTATACTCAGTGGTCAGTCAGTAAGCCACCACTGTACGTACCAGTATATGTGCAGTATCGTATATACATACATACTGTTAGACCGTTCCACATATAGCTGCTTATAGCCTTAGATGAGTATAGAACATTCGTGTTATAGCGTATCAGAATTTTAAAGAGTCCTGGTTATTTAAATGTTTGGTTGATTCATGTTATCTGTGCACTCTAAGTGTTGTTTAATGTCATACTTTAAAATGACGTAAAAGATAAAAAATTTGAATTACATTTGCACAATATCTTGTTATTGTTACTTTTTGTATCTGAAGCTGTCACACATTTGACGCAGAAATATCTTGGCCAAAAAGCATAGTTTTAATGAAATATTGACTGAAAAAGTTGTTCCTGCAAATCTAACTATCCCTCATTCATTTTCAAATATATCTCTATTTAATGAATTAAGTTTAAAGTTGTTCGATTCTACAATCCCACCCCCAATCCTAACAACCGAAAATGCGACTGAAGTACATTTATGACCTGACAAACATAGCAAATTACCCATAAAAAGAGTTATATCCGTACGATATATGAAACGGAATTATAAAACCAGACAAGAACAACAAGTTTCAGGCAAATATTACTCAGAATATTACTGTTTATATTGCTTCGATAAGATATTTCCATATGTATCAAATCACCTACAAGTATATGCTCCAGAGGCCAATCGCAGCGAGGGACTTAGGCGTAGACTTTGACTTAACCCTTATGCTGCTGGTGGCCAATTTGGCCAATTTAAGAAAATGACGCAAAAAAACTAAAAAAAAGGACTGAATTCCTGGCATATGGGTACTCATATGAGAGTACTCGGCAAGAGCTATCCAATGAACACCAACATGACATGGTTAAGATGGTTTTCAAAAATCTTTGCGACCTTGTGGTTTGGACGAAAGTAGCCTCAGCATTGGAAGGGTTAATCTGTAAATGCAGTGTCTACAGACACATTAAACCTAAAGGCTTAGCCCAATTCTTATTTAGTGAAACTGGGTCCAGATATGAATGGCTATGTTGATACCATTATATTGGTAATATCTGTACCATTTACTGCGTGGTAGTCATTAAAAATGCATTGATAAGGCCGGTTCCGTATAGTGTTTGACACATGCAAATTCAGATTAGTGCTTGAATACATACGAGTGAAATAGCTTGGCCCATGGTAGCGATTCAGCTTACAGAGGTGTTTGATTTGTAGAGATGCCCAAAGTCGACATGTTCCTCTGTATAAATGATATCAGAACGCCTAGCAGTTGTAACTGACGGTCATATCCAACTCTAGGCACTTTTATTATAATACTGTATAACTGGTTAATTTGGCGTGTACTTAAGTTGGCGTTTTTTTCAAAAAAGTATTTTCCCTTTATTTATTTTGGCGTCTGGAGCAGTCAGAACAACGCCATCTTCATGTAGACATATTTTTATGCGATATTTAATTTGGCGTTGATGGGCATTCGCCAAAAGACGCCAAATTAAAAACCACGCTAAATTAACCAGTTATATAATAACCCATTCATGCCAGGAGATTAATTTGACAAGTATCGTCTGGACCTATGATTCTTTTAAAAACAACTTGGTTATTTCATCCATAATTTACTATTCATTTCAAGAAGAGTCGATGGTTTGTCTCTGCTCTACTTCTTTCCAGCAATTATTTTCTGAAAACTACGTTAGTCAAAGTGATAGTAGCGAAGTTGCCATGATGTGTTGGGCTCAGCAGTTGTGTATAGGTTAAATCATGTAGGCAACCTGTTACCTTACATATAACGGCATGCGAATACAAGAAAAAAGCATTTAATGATTAGAAGCGATAGTATGGTATAGTGTAATATTAATGTATTTTGGTTTGTTGCATTGTATTGTATTCTATTGCACGTACAAACGTATGTAATGCTTGAGAGCAAGTGTATTGTATCTTAATGTATTGTATATTGTGTATTGCATTGCATTGTACTACACTGCATTGCACTATTCTTTGTAACGCAATATATAGGTTAATGCATTGTATTGCTTTGTTTTGGAGTGTATTGCATGTTGATAAGAACGTTAAATAGTCCCTAAACAACACTGATTTTTCTTGAATAACATGGCCCGATATTATAGATAGTATAGCACAATTGCTACAATTACCTTTAAAGTACATCGTGCTATTATTCTGTCTTTAATTATGAAGCGATCTTTTTTCTATGTAAACATAGTTTTCAATTGAAAACAAACATGTACGACTCCATCATCCATGGTTAGCATTTCACGAAATCTGCTCATTTTGTACTAGCATTTGAGAGGACACAATGTCGATGATAAATTGGAATGTTCAATATCACAGGGGGAAAGGCTGTCCGCCTGGCAAGGCCAGTAATCGAGCGAAATTAGCATATCACGCCAATAATCGAGCAAACCATGTGGTTGAGTGAAATTTGCTGTCATATTTGCTTGGAAATTCCTAATAAGTACAACATTTAATCACTATTTGATAAGACCTCCAGTTAGACAAGTATCTTAACCTGCTACAGTCAAGTTTTTAGTGTCAAGCTTATGAGATAAAGGAGTATACTAGAGCGATTTCATGTGATGTAGTACCCTCAAATGCTGACAAGTGCTACTTTAAATACTTCTTAACCCTCAAATGTTAGTACTACAAAGTTTTAGTAATTTTTAGAGTAATCTTAAGAGTCTTTTCTCATTACCTACCAATTATGGTGTCTTTCCATGAATGATAAATAGATACAAATATTACAAAATGTTTTAGTTCCTGTTGCTTTCTGGTGGGTTCCACTGTACGCCCACCCTGTGAGCGTGTACGCCTACTCTTCGAGCACATTTCAGCAACTGTACGCCCACACCTCGAGCAAATGACTCGAATCTAAGTAAAGTTTTGTCCATTTACCACTATCTAATTGCAACAAAATATGTTCCAGGTGTCGGTAAACATGACAGAATATAAGTGCTACAGTTGTGATGCTGAGAGTACTGATTCAGCTGTGTTACTGGCACATACTATCACTAACCATCCAGATAAGCCTCTTTCAATACACTATCGACAAATTTCCAGAAAAATTGAGGAGAAACATCAAGCAATATGGATTTCACCCAACAGTTTGAAAGTATGGATAGCAGATTATGAGGATGCTGACCAAGTTTTTGACCAAGAGGAGGTTATGAGCCCAACACCAAAGAGATTACGAAAGGTTCAAGATGATATAATACATGATGGGAAGGTGTCTAAACACTTGGATTTCACAGGAGATGATGTGGAACACAAGGAAAACTTTGAAGACATATCTCTTCTCACCAGTGATGCCTCCTGTCAAGTGTCACCACAGGGACTCGCAATGGACTTGGAAGAAACATATGCCCAGTTTGTTGAGTTACTCTCTGCAGTCCTTAAATATCTGAAGCAAGTGGGAAAACTCGATGCCAAGTTCATGGAAATGATAGCTTATGACAGGTTTCCAATATTGCACACTTACTATTTCTTGATATTATAGAATGGTTTTCTCTTGAAAACGGGGCAGCAATGAGGTATAATGATTGGCTAGGTTGGCGCCTTTTTTGTGGAAAGTTTCTCCGCCTAATGGGTGGACCTAGGGTACAAGATGATGCCGATAGTGATACAATGCCTAAAGATGCAAAGGTGAACTTCATTGTTCCCTCTTTGAGGACTAAAAAAGGTGACTCAGATTTCATCAATCCCGGTGTTATAATTGATTTTTTGAACAAGTACATCAAAAGTGCTGGACCTGAAGCTATTAAGCTTCTAAAACGTATGAAGTATGTGTTGATGGGAAGAAGATAAACAATAGCAAAAGAGGCGACCAGGCTAAGATAGACTTATTCGGTCATAAAGGTCCACCAACAAAAAAAGAGAATGATCTACAACAAGAAGCTGAAATTCAAATGATAAAAGATTTGATAGCATTTTTTGAGAACACAGATCAGAATCTGGGAGGAATCCAAACCAAAATAAAGGAGTGGTGCATGAAAGATTTTGTGAATTAGTTAACTGTATTTAGCGGTAGAGTTATTGCGCACATTTTTTAGTAAGTAAAAGTCACACAATTGTCCAGGGTAATACCCTCTAGACCTCACACTAGGAATATGAAAACAGTGGGTCACTCTTCTGATGAGATAAGTGGTAGCTGGCTGTACAACAGCTAACAAAATTCAATAGGTCAGCAGACCTAACACTGGTAGTATTGAAAACCATAACCAAACCCATAACTCAAATGATTTCACTATTTTGTAGAGCTGCACTCACAGAGGGAGATACACTCATGAGCTCAGCTTGCTCAGGGACACAGGATTTTTAAAGATAAAAATGTATTATCCAGCCCAACAATTAAGAATAAATACTTACTGATGGAAATTTATTAACATTTACATGTTTATATTATTTTAAAAATGTGCTGTAGAGATACAAAGGTCAGTATAACACTCAACAATGCCTGTATACATTGAGGATTGCAAAGAAGACTTGACAGTGATAAGCATTCATAAGAGGGTGTGTGTTAGGTGTTCTGTGTTAGGTCTGTGTTCCCTACATAGATGAGTTGACCACTTCAGCTCCAGCGCGGCTTGTCGTCTGGCTTCAGTAATAGAGCCTCTCACATTCGTGAGTGGTGAGTGCATCTCTACCATTTTGTGATAAATTTTTAAGAAAATTTAATTTATGCAAGATTTGTTGAAGAGTGGTCCACAATAACCAAAGTGATGAATTTAGGCGGAATTATATAGATCTGTTGCTTAAAACAGTAATAAATGACTGTTTAAGTTGAGTTCAGTTTGGTTTTGCTCGAGGAGTGGGCGTACTGTGCTCGCAGAGTAGGCGTACAGTGCCTCAAAGTCGCTCAGGCGGTAGGCATACAGTGAAGAAATGGTTGTACAACTTTCAAAAAAATATTATAAATTCTAAGTTTCAGTTTGTTTAGATATTCTTACATATTTTAGTTCCTAAGAACCTTCTCTAATTAGTGGTATAGCTATTTGTCTTCAAATGATAGGTAAATTTGAATAAGGGAGCAATTTGTGTGGAACCTACAAAAAACTAGGACATAATTGACCATTAAAAAATACTGCTGGGTATATTGTTGCCATTTTTCACATGGAGGATGGTTTACTGACAACAAATGGTTTATGAATGATTCTTAAAAGTTTAAACACTAAATCTGTGATTTATAAGCTGTTGAATGTAAATACCGTTAGAGTATCGCTCGAATACTGGTACAGAATTCAAATTTGCTCGATTACTGGCCTTGCCAGGCGGACAGCCTTTCCCCCTGTGAATATGGCACACGTACGAAGTAGACGAACATAGGATCAATATAACTGGCATGACTTTTGCATAGTAGATAATACCGTAGGTATAGTCGAGTTATATGTATGTAGGTTACTTCCATGCATGCATTTACATGAATTGAAAACTTCTAAGCCTTTCTTTCACAGAGTGGTTTAAATATATCCAGGAGAAATGTCTCCGCATAAGTGCTAGCCCATTGTCTGTAAAATCTGGTACGTATATTAAGCCATTCACGGCTCCCCATGGTTCTTAACTTGCATATATATATATATATTATATATTATATATATATACATATATATATATATATATATATATATATATATATATATATATATATATATATGAATATATATATATATATATATATATATATATATATATATATATATATATATATATATATATATATATATATATATATATATATATATATATATGAATACACATACACACACACACACATGCATACGTACATACATACATATATATATATATATATATATATATATATATATATATATATATATATATATATATATATATATATATATATATATATATATATTAATATATATATACATTTATATATATATATATATATATATATATGTATATATATATATATATATATATATATATATATATTATATATATATATATATACTAGTATATATATATATATATATATATATATATATATATATATATATATATATATATATATATATATATATATATAACATACTTATATACATACATACATACATACATACATACATATACATACATATGATGATTATATTCGCGATACAAACGTCGGTGTTTTCTGAGACATACATCTATCACCATGCTATTCATGACATCTAGACACCTATGTCTGGTGTTTACATTGAATGGCGTTATAAGGTGTTGCCAATACACATTGATGGTGTTCACCAACCGTGTCAACTGCCCTTCATACATGTACTAGGGACTCATTTTCTCACACTGTGCGACTTGCCTGGAGGGAAAGGCTTACACGATTTACCTGAAAAACATCCGTATGCAACTCTGAAGCACTGAAATATGTAGGTCAAACAAGGTGAAAAAACAACCCAACCAAATCATGCTAAAGCATTCATCTAGAAATTCTCGTCTGAATATATGACACTTTTGATAATAACTTGAGCATTATAAATTATTTTACAAAATATTTGGAAGAGAGTATTTGTTATTGTTTTGATGAAATTTCTAATTCGATAATTTCCAACTACTATGCTTTAACCTGAACGATTTCACCAAATGTTCTCGGACTGCTTTTGTTCTCTTAAAGCACTTAAGTTTCAATGCATAGCATTACAAATATGTAGGGAGGTAATGAGGGTTCTTAAAGCTGTCTCCTATTTCGGAAACATGCCTGTAAATATGTAAACTCCTTCTTAAATGACCTCTGATTGAATAAGTCACTGTTTTTTTATTCCCAGGTGAACCAAATTGAGTTCTTTACCTGTGTATAATTTTGAGGTAGTATGATTAAGTTGTGTCACCACGTCTCTCTTGAAAGGTGATGTCATTGGTTGTTTGAATGTTTTACAGAGTTTCTCAGTTATAATTCATATAAATATGTTATAGCTTATTTTTGAGTTACAATGATGTTCTTACTATGATGTTGATTTGTATATGTACTTTCATGATATGTCGTTGTGGTCAATAAACAATACAATACAACACAATTCTACTATAACCATCAACATGATTTTTATAGGCGATCTAAAAAGAATGTTCGGATTGTATAATTAGTTATGAATGTTGATTTCATTATTAAATCTATGAACAAGGGTCAGCCCAAATAGACGAGTGGTCTCTCGAGCGCAGTTAGCCGACGTCTGCTTCTCTCATCAATGCCCGGATTCAAATTCGGTTCGGGTAATGTGAGAAAGTTATCAATGACTTAAGCATAGATGTTTGTTTTCCCCGGGTATACCGGTTTCATTATCTATAACATCAGCTGGCTAATTACCCCACATATCAGCTTGGAGCAACCAAGCAATGGCCCACGTGTAAGTTGTTACAGGGTTAGGTGTAAAGCCTTAAACAACTGCGAAGTGTTTTGGATAGTTTACCCTTATGTTTGAATAACTCCTACAATCAAGATATTTGCACTGTCTTGTTAAATTATTGTTTACCTGGCAGGTTTTTCGCAGCTTTCATCAAATGGGAACATAATGCAATGAAGTAGAACCCCGATATGATACCAAGACGTCGCCAAGTGCACAGGTACCATTGATCGACTATGATACCTTTGCTTTGGTATTGGGAATCATCAGTACCATCGGTATATCATCACTCACTTACTCTCTTAAAGCTACAGCGGATCCTCCACGTTGGTTGGTACCAGGACACACGTTAGTCGATCCTCTTTGTCAAGCATTCTTGTGGGGGTGTAGGTTTGGGTGGGTGGGATTTGAGAATCACAACAGTATTGAATGTCTGTACATTTCTGTTTCTAGATATGTACGTGAAAGATGTGAACACAGGAACTACTGCTAAAGACGGCGAACCTAAGATCTTACGTGAGTCAGCAGGCACTGCACACGTGGACGGCTGCAATCTGTTAGGTAAGGAAAGTATTAATACAGAAAAAATAGATTATCGAAAATAATACTTTATGGTATGGAGCAGGCAAAAATATCCAATTATTTAGAAACGGTTTTACAACAAAAATATATTTTTAGAAGCTATCAAAAGAGGAAACCTTTCTCAAGAACAACCTAACTTCAAGTATGTGGTCAATATAGGTTCATATTTAGAATAATGTCATGATAGCTTTAATAGCCAACAAAAGAAACACCTAAAAGGATGTCTAAGCTTAAATACATGTATATATGAGGTACTTTTGAGACATCTTAGCCAAAAAATAAACCCTTTCAAAGGATCTCCAAGTTTAAATATGTAATAAATAATCTACTGTCAACTACTAGTATATGCTAATAGGTCTTGGTAAAATTTGTCTTTTATTCGTCTTGTAACAGACCATAACATAGCTGCTTTACACTGCTTGTATTGAATTGATCTGTATCTTGTTTGAGAAAGAAAAATATGAGTTATATAAAATGTGAAGTTAGTATAACATGAACTATGAGAAGACGAATTTGAAACTGATATGTTATTGTATTTTCTAGGACCTACTGTGGGAAAGTTCTGTATGAACCTGGCGATTAAAAAGGCAAGAGAAGCTGGCATTGGATGGGTGGTGGCAAAAGGTTTGCATTCTCTCTCTCTCTCTCTCTCTCTCTCTCTCTCTCTCTCTCTCTCTCTCTCTCTCTCTCTCTCTCTCTCTCTCTCTCTCTCTCTCTATTTCTCTCTCTCTCTCTCTCACACACACTCTCTCTCTCTCTCTAGCTCTCTCTCCCACACACACGCACACCCCCCTTTCTCTCTCTCTCTCTCTCTCTCTCTCTCTCTCTCTCTCTCTCTCTCTCTCTCTCTCTCTCTCTCTCTCTCCCACACACACACGCACACCCCCTTTCTCTCTCTCTCTCTCTCTCTCTCTCTCTCTCTCTCTCTCTCTCTCTCTCTCTCTCTCTCTCTCTCTCTCACACACACACATACATACACACATACATACACACTTATATGAAATATTTGCAAAACTAAACATTTAAGTTTAAGTTTTATATACTTAGTATTAGACCATTCTACTGTAGAATAATTGTTCAATGCACCATTACGTGATGCTCTCTCTCTCTCTCTCTCTCTCTCTCTCTCTCTCTCTCTCTCTCTCTCTCTCTCTCTCTCACACACACACACTAATATGAAATATTTGCAAAACTTTCAAGTTTTACGTACTTTACATACCATTCTACTGGTAGAATAATTGTTCATTGCACCATTTTGTGATGCAATCTCTCTCTCTCTCTCTCTCTCTCTCTCTCTCTCTCTCTCTCTCTCTCTCTCTCTCTCTCTCTCTCTCTCTCTCTCACACACACACACACACACATACACACAAACGATTCACGCACAGTTTTACTCATTCCAGGTTCGAACCATTTTTGGCATAGCTGGATGGTACAGCATGGAAGCCTGCAGACAGGGACTACTGGTACGTATGTGACAAGACCGAACCAACCCTAACCTTATATCGTGGGTTAACCCATTCAATGCTAAGGCTACATTCGCCCAAAGCACAAGGATGCAAACTATTTTTAAAACTATTTAAACCCTATCATTTTGGTATTCATTAGATAGCTCTCATTGAGTTCACCCCGGCGAGTACCCGTGTGCCAGGGTTTCAGCATTTCTCAGTTTTTTTTTACCTCATTTCGTATTGAACAAATTAGCCAGCAGCAGCATAAGGGTTAAATTCCATAGTCGCACATAGAAGACATCTAGCGGACAAAATTCGAACTATATCATGACCGAAATATATGTACAGCCCAATAAGATTTATATTTGAGCTAATTGTGTTACTCTAAGGAATAGGATCGAGCCAGTTTGGTCTGTTTGAAGGGATGTTGTCTATTCGACATGTCAGCTGATATACTTAACAGACCTCCTGAGGAATTGAATTTTCTAACGTAGCTGCCAAGGTCTTGATAGTTATTAATGTTTTAGTAACGTACTTCATGATCATTTTGTGGAAAGCCATTAAGGAGTTGCTGGTATAACTTGCACTAAATGTTAGATAAAACTTTCTTTCAGAGTATGGCTTTTTGCCAATACCCCCTCTTCTGAATATAGCATATTACATTATTTCATGATAGGCCTTCAGCAATACCTGCTTATGTTTTATGTTGGATATAACTTTATTTCATGACAAGGTTCCTAACAATACCTACTCTCCTAAATGTGAGAAATGACATTATTTTAGGGTAAGGTCTTTTACAATGCCTACTCTCTTAATAATATATATGCTTTTATCTCAGGTATGGCTTTTACCCCAAAAAACAGTCCTAAATGCAGATATACTTGCATTTCAGGATATAGCGTTTACCAATACCTCCAGTTCCGAAAGTTATAAATGACCCTATTTCAATGTATGGCTTTAACCCTTCCAATGCTTAGGCTACTTTCGTCCAAAGCACAAGGAGGCAAATCATTTTTGAAAACCATCTAAACCTTGTCATGTTGGTATTCATTAGATAGCTCTTGCTAAGCACTCTCAGATGAGTACCCATGTGCCAGGGTTTCAGTCATTTCTCTGGTTTTCTTTATCATTTTCTTTTTGTCAAAATTAGCCACCAGCAGCATAAGGGTTAACCAATAATCGTGTTCTGTATTTTAGATCTTGTCATATTTCAGGGCATGGCTTTCACCAATACCTCGCCTCTCGTCGTGCCCACCAGGGGGCGTGAGGCGACAGTGGGAACCAACCCCATCACCGTCGCAGCCCCTGGCAACGACGACAGCTTCGTACTGGACATGGCTACCTCCACTGTCGCATTAGGAAAGGTATGTCAAATATTGACCAATGCTATCATGATAATATTTTAAAATTTGCAACACTATGGAATTCCAATTTAATAGTTAAGTTAATAAGGGAAGT
>OZ012689.1:8374209-8376709 GCA_963942565.1 Maea johnstoni | reverse complement strand
CATTTAGAGTCACCTTTTGATATTTTCATGAGGTCATGAATTGATAGTGCCGCAAACGATCAATAGATGGCGTAGTGTATGAATATTCCGCATGGGTGGCAAAAGGCATAGACATGCAACCCGTTAAGTTGAACCCCGCCGGTTTAGTTACAGTGAAACCTTTTATTGTGAACATCCCCAAGATGTGAACATCTCATAATTTGAACACTATTTCCTGGTTCAATTTTTATATTGTACAATATGAAAAATCCCTGAGATGTGAATTAACACCCCCATAAGGTGAACGCTTTTGGCCTAATCCCAAAGTGTTCACATATCTGAGATTTCACTTTATACGCATTCAAAGTAATTGCATATTGAAAATAACGGAGTTTTTTTTATACGTGTTATGTTTATCAAACGTTGAAAAGCAATCGTTGATGTGGGTTGATGCAAAGAAATTAAGGTTTAAATGTATTCAACCTATAGAGTTGTTCAGACTGACAGGTTGCATACACGTACTATGCAAGGATGAAACACCACAACTGCCAAAATCATATGAGTTCCATGCCTGCAAGTTTTGGTGCAGAAAATAGCTGCCATGTGTACTTTATAATTAAATGTAAATGTGATAGAGGGAGACATGTTTAGAAAGCTTCTGGGCTAGGTGGTGTAGTAAGCGATCATGCTATTATATTTTAAAACCGTGACCATTGAATAGTGCATAATCAAAGTCCACTTAATCATGGGTATGACTATCAAAAGATTTGCTTTTCCATCTTGAAGTTAGATTTTTCTATAGGCGGTATGAGCTGGTTCAAACACGAAATATTGTGAACGTGTACTGCGGAATTTGTTATAATTTAAGACCATTATCAAATAATGTTGAAATTAAATTGTGTTTTTGATCTTTAGTTCCTGTGATGATAAGGTATGTGCCAATACTGACCTAAATGTGCCATAGGTGAAACCGAAAGTGTCGTAAAGATTGTCGTACATGATCGTGCAAATTGAACATGCTGGGCCACAACTGAATACTAATCTGCAAATTAAACCACATTTGCAGTTGTTGCACAATTATAGACACCCCTTATATATATATATATATATATATATATATATATATATATATATATATATATATATATATATATATATATATATATATATATATATATATATATATATATATATATATATACATATATATATATATATATATATATATATATATATATATCGCTGTTCGTGAATTCTCCTTCATCCACCATTCATATGACAAAAGAAAAGTTTTTTATACAAGAAAATACATATCTTAGAAAGATCACAGTTACTTGCGTGTTGTCTTTTGTTTTTTGACACTCTAAACCATATCACATTTTAAGAAACTATCTTTTTACATCAGTTATTATTGTTAATGCTCCATGACATGTGTCGCGAAGTTATTTATGAGTGTTACCATTTATATGTAAAGTACGCTTCTCCAAGAAAAAAGTTCCCTCAGGCCAGTAAAATGGCAACAAAGTTTAAAAACATTTAAAAATGTCGATCGCCAACCTCCAAGTAGGCGTTGAAACCTAGTATGTTATAGTAGGTAATAACCCCTTAATATACAGCTTATCAAAGACAAAACCTCAATCAGTCAAATTGGCATCGTGACTACGCATTTCACCTGGGAGGTAGATACCGGGGAGATGCGGCAGAGGAGGGGGGGGGGGGGCAATTGTCATACAATCACATTAGACCCTAGAATGGTTCTCATGCTGTATTAGGTATAATGCCCCCACCACTATACATACTAAGTAGGTTTGATGTCTCTCTCAAACGAAAGATGGAAGCACTGTTTTCATGTGTTGCAGTTGAAAATACAGACTACAGCTCAAGTGTGTCCCCCTTGAGGATTTATTCAGAACTAAACCTGGACTGAAATCAACTCAGGTCAGATCAGTGAAAGAGCCAGATATCACAGACTTGTAGCAAGTCTAATTAGACCCTATCTCTGCTGTATCTCTGAGCGCGATGTCTCTTTGATAACTGTCAAACGCTCATAATGATAAAAGTCACGATGAAATGGACATTTTTCTTAATAAAATGTTTTGCAGCCTGATTTTTTTGTTTTTCAATAAGGGGTTCGCCACCCCTTTTTAATGGGTGGCTCAGACATATAATACGAAGAGCTTTTTTGTATATGGCGGCCACACATATAGCATGAACGATGATATGAAATGAATATGAAACTCTTAAAAGTAATCTCTCCCTATAATTGGGCGACAGGCAATAAAGAGTAAGAAATGAAGGTTTTCGGTGGTTGCCCCAGTTTATAGAGGAATCGAACCCCTACTAGCCCCAGCATGGGGTTTAACTATGGACCCCTGGACATTTTATAGCCTGGCTCGTTGAAACTGGAATAATAGAAACTACCAACTGTACCGAAATGAACAACCCATAGTTTGAAAACACTATACGCTAAAAGTCCAATTGATTTTTTCCTAACTTTTTTTTGAAGAACTATGGTTAACCC
>OZ012689.1:8278387-8371509 GCA_963942565.1 Maea johnstoni | reverse complement strand
AAATATATATATATAATTATATATATATATATTTACAAACATATTTATATATATATATATATATATATATAAATATGTTTGTAAATATATATATATATATATATATATATATATATATATATATGTATATATATATATATATATATATATATATATATATATATATATATATATATATATATATATATATATATATATATATATAAATATGTTTGTAAATATATATATATATATATATATATATATATATATATATATATATATATATATATATATATATATATATATATATATACATATATATATAAATATATATTTATATATATATATATATATATATATATATATATATATATATATATATATATATATATATATATATATATATATATATATATATATGTATATATATATATATATATATATATATATATATATATATATATAAATATGTTTGTAAATATATATATATATATATATATATATATATATATATATATATATATATATATATATATATATATATATATATATATATATATATAGATATATATATATAGATATATATTTATATATATATATGTATACATATATATAAATATATATATATATATATATATATATATATATATATATATATATATATATATATATATATATATATATATATATATATATATATATATATATATATATATATATATATATATATATACACACACACACACACATATATACATTTGACTGGAGTGGTGGCGCTTATTTGTAGAAGATTAGATTGAATATATATATATATATATATATATATATATATATAATATATATATATATATATATATATATATATATATATATATATATATATATATATATATATATATATATATATATATACATGTATATTGTTATGCCCAAGTGGCACTTGATTGTGATATTTATATAGTTATTTTGGACAGTTGCTCATTCTGTTATTACCATGTCTCAGTCATGGATTTTTGGTACTGAAGGGGTTAACTTGTTCACCTTTTTCGGGTGAATGTCCTGGAAGGGTTTTGGTCATTCTTTCTTAGTTGAGGAATTTGTGATTGACAGGGCTAGGAAAATTCTGGGGGTCTGGAGCCTTCTACAGGTTTGAGTTGCCTATATATAGGGGTGATTGAGTAGCATAGGGCAGACTTGGGAGAATTACAACTAGAATGAACGTCTCATTTGAGGTAATTTGTCTGGTTGGAGTTGTCTGTGTGCCTTAGCGACTGTGGATTCTTTGGAGATTACTTAAACAACAACAGCTGTGAACTGAAGGTGCTCTACTACAAGGACATACATTGGCAAGTGAAAGGACTGGACATAACTCTGTTAGTGATCATCGTTATTATATTGAGGACTGTCTGATTAGGAGAGGGCTTGACCAGTGTATCCTTTTGTTGGTATTGGTGTTCATCTTACAAAGTTGGAAGTCTTTGATGCCAATCATATTTAACCGTACATTAGTATAGAACCTTTGGTGCAGCAACCTAAATTGTACATATTTTGGGTAAAGTTCATCAACGCTTATATGGTGCTTAAGAAAGGAACACAAAACACCATGGATCGTTAGAGAAATGTTATACTTTTTGTTCCATTTATTTCAAATTATAGTTATTATATTTGGGTTTCTTCATTTCAGGTCCTTGTAAACTGTTTAGACTCCTCCTTGTATATATTAACAATAACGTTTAGGCATGACTTTTTCGGGCAAGTCATGGAATTTTAACATACAGTGGAACCTGTCTACATTGAACACTCATGGGAAATGAAAAAGTGTTCAATGTACGCAGTTGTTCAATGTATCCAGGTTCTGAATATTTGGAGGTCGGGTGAAATAAAAGCGAAATAAAGGGTGATTAGAGAAACATGATCATTTTATTGCAATTCTACTATGTCTTTACCTCACTTTCTTCCTATAGTTGAAAACATCACATGTTCAGCATTTGAAAAATTTCACTTAACAAAACAGTTATTAACCTTATATATCTCATTTGACCTCATTTTCAGTGAAAAGTTTCAAATCAGTAAAGAATGTTCAAAGTAGACAGGTTAAATGTGGCCTGCGGGAACAAATTTGGTGTTCAATGTTCAAGGTAGACAGGTGTTCAATGTATCCAAGTAGCCTCCCATTGATTTCCAATGGGAGTGTGCCGGGATATGAAAATTTGTTCAATGTACGCAGGTGTTAAATGTACACAGGTGTTAAATTTGACAGGTTCCACTGTATTCTGAACTTTAATATGAATGTGCCATAATTGACCAAGTTCGTTTGGTGCTATTCAATTCTTCTAATTTGTCTAATTGTAATTGGCATGCCCAAAGCATTTGCTTGAAGTTATACTTTATATGCGGGTTGGAAATAATTGACATATGCATAAGAACATCACATTTAAAGATAGCCCCAAATTTCCACAAATTCTATGTGCTGTCAGTCAATTAAATCTAGCTATAAAAAATTGAAAACGAACACTCTGTTTCTTTTTATCCTATCGATTTCAAAATAGGATATCTCAGATAATCACGAGCTTAAGTTACGTATACATCTCATTTTATATTTTCTTATCGGAATTTTGGCAGTTTTGTGATCTACAATTTTTTGATAATATCATCACATAAGCTGTGGGCTAACCACAGTTTATGAAGGACAAGTGTGGAATTATGTTTCAAAATAAGATATCTCAGATAATCACGGAGCTTAGGTTACATAACTTATTGGTATTGACATCTCAACATTCTTTAAGCCCAGGCTTTCTTAATAGCTTTTTTGTAAAAGTTTTGTGATCCACAATCTTTTGATAATATTATCACATAAGCTGTGGGCTATTTTTCGGAATTTTGGCAGTTTTGTGATCCACAAGTTTTTGATGATATCATCACATAAGTTGTGGGCTAACCACAGTTTACGAATGACAAGTGTGGAATTATTGTCAATTATTATTCATGACCAGCGGCAGCTTCTACATGTAGTGAATGAAATAGGAAGTCACCCACAGACATGTACAAGGTACAAACTTCTGCAAAATAGGGCAATGGACAAGTAAACTGCGAGCAATTTCGTCGAAAATGGATCTCATGACTGGGTATGAGTAAGCAATATCTTGAGACAGGGATTACAGTCATCACATTCTGCATTGGAGGAAAGGTCACTCATGCCCACAACTTAAAGGAACACATATAGCAGGGCGTACCCATGAACAGTTTCATATCAAAGACTTCTTTATTCGGGTCGATATGATCAAAACCTCGACCCTAAAAATGGTGTCAAGTGTCAACAAGAGCGTTTTAACTGCATTGAGCAACGTGACTTGTTCCATATCACATATGACAACATGCGAGAAAACTGCATGTATTTTCGTCATCGAATCTCATCTCTGTTTATGAGTTACAATATCTCCAGACAGTGGGGTTTATTATGAAATCGTTGTGAGTAACTCATTAGCATCAAACTGAACGTTGGATAGAAAAAATGAGACGGATTGTATTTGGAGTCCTCTGCTGTTTATTCATTGCAGCATCTATACCAGTCCTGATTTTCATCATAGAACCAGATCTAGTGAGATCGCAATGGGGGAACTTTGCAGTACGTTTTCAAGCTAATCCGTTGGATGTTTACTGGGATCCTCTCCATCTTTTGGACGTTAACCAGCCCAGTGACTCGTGTCCAGGTATCTACCTACTACAGCCCTTAGTCATGATGGGCCATAACTGTAGTCAGGTTAACACACTAGGATACAAGAATCCGCAAAACATACCTGCCCGTATTGCGGAGTACAGGGAATGCATCAATTTTAACCTTATGCATGCAAACGTGTGTGCAGTCTATCTCCTCTCAACGTGCAGCCCAGCAGAAAGTGTGGAATACGTCACAAATCTTGGTCTGACAAACACCAGAAAACTAACGATTCTACCACTGGACGTTAAAACAGTACGGTATAAGGATGCGTTTTCCTTCATTTCAACTCACCTTCTGAACCGAACTGCCATGTTCATAAATGCTGATATTTTTCTGGGAGATGGATTTCAGTTGATCGATGCGGGATACATGAGAGATAACCACGTTTTCTATGCTCTAACAAGAACCAGGTTTAGGTGTAGATATACCGGTGTTCATTGTGGAATTGGATATATCAGGTCTCACGATGGATGGATGTTTGTACCAACAGAACCGTTTTCACAGGAAACTTTGGACTTTATAGATTTCACAACGAATGATTATGGTGCGGAATCTGCATTTATGTGGGTGTTAAAATTCTGACTCAAATTCAATCTGCTCAATCCTTGTAAACAGGTAAAACTTCTCCATAATCACTGTTCAGGTGTTAGACCGAATGGAAGGAGGAGGATAGATTTAGGACAATCAAAGAAGTGGGGGCGTTTTATACATGCTGTTCCATATTCAGATATGTTATTGCCGAAAGACAAGACGATTGCTAATCAACCCAGCAACTCTAGCGGTTAGCCCTTTTGCATCCAGAGCTTAACCAATTAATGCTCACTGTGGTCAATACAGCCTGATATTGTTGGTAAAATCTTGCCGGAAAGGCATATTTATGAAGTATTTGCTGATGAACTTGATTCAGTACATTGCCAACAACTTTATAGTATACCTTTCTTTAATGGCAGTGTATAAGAATAGGTAGGTCTGCTTGTTGTTCTCCGTAGAAAATGTTTGCAACAGATAGTTCCTTTGTGCTATTGCGTAAGAAATATCTTTAGATCCAGACAACAATTTCTCGGCGAGCTCTTAAGTATCAATGGGTTAATAAGAGAAGACAACTTTGATACATTGTCTGGTGGTTTCAAATCCCTTTTGGAAAATACTGTCAAAAATGTTTTTCTTTCGAAAGATGAGAAAACAACAATTTTGCATGCAGTTTAACTGAGTTGGTTTGATTTGACTTGGGGGCGAGTTGTTCGTTCAGTTTTGTTTCACATGCTCGTTCAAGAGAATAGTATCAACGTTGATTAATGTAATTCTAATTTCAAATTTATCATTGTCTAATAATAATATTCGCCAAGAGAAAAAAAGTGCCTTGCCATTTAATTGTTATGTATTTTAGAAAATTAACTCAAATATTTGCCTATGAGCTGTTCCTATTTAAGCAATAAACATATATATATATATACATATATATATATATATATATATATATATATATATATATATATATATATATATATATATATATATATATATATATATAGGATCAGTGGCACGCTTAATAACTCAAATTTCTGTAGTTTCAAATAGTATTGGATATTCGAAACTTTCGTTAGATTTTCAAACTTTCAAACTTCCAAAACGTATCAAGTATTTGAAACTTTTGTCCAAGTTCCAAAGTTTCAAAGTTCCAAACTTTCAAAGATCAAAACTTTCAAACTTCAAAAATGTGTTGGAAATTGGAAAGTCTGACATGGAACTTTAAATGATATAATATGTGGAACTTTTAAGTATGCCGTGATTGAGCTGCTGATAACCCTGCATCAAGTTGCAAATATGACCCACGTTTTGCCACTGTAATTATTTAAGACGCTCTTTCTCAGTAAATAAAATAAATACACATTTTTTAATTTTCTATATCTTCAAACACTGCAATAATGAATATTGATTATGCTAAAACTATCATTAATGCTAATCGACGAGAAAAGTGTAACGACCCACTCGTCCATTCTATTATTACACATGGCAGATTGTAAACTGCGGAACTGTGATACATGCCCAAAACATTACATGCCGAGTGGTGCAAGCCAGGGTCTTGTTCAGCTGTATGTAGCGAGAGACCAACTGCTTATGTAATAACAACCGCTTGCGTAATAAAAATTTAACCGCTTGTGTTACACAACCGCTTGTGTAATAAAAAATTGACCGCTTATGTAGCACCAACTGCTTATGTAATAAAAAAAATCTGCTTATGTAATAATAAACCAAATATTGAAAGAAATTAAGTTTTGTTATGGGTGTGCAATGCACAAATAAAGGACCTGCCGTTTTCAACTGCATACATGTATTAGTATCTTCACGAATTGATCTTTTTCTGCAGTTCAGGATTTTATAATCCGGTCTTTCTTTTATCCTGTGATTCTTGTTTTTTCTTTATAATTTTCAAGTTTGTCTCATGTATTACTTTTCTGCGATATCAAGTTCGTGTTCACCTTCAAATTCTTTTCTGCCATAGCTGTTTGTTGTGTTTTCTTTTAATCTACGCTCCAGAACTGTTTGACATATTGTGTTCATACTCAAACTATCTTCTTTTGAGATGGGTCAAGGAATGTCAGTTAGAATAATTTATTTGAATTTCTTTTGTAAGAATACATATTTAAGAATATTCTAAATGTTTATTTCGTCATTTTTCTCATGCTGATGATGGTGCAGCTGCGACCGGCAGAGAAAAAATAATTTCCACCAATTTTTTCGTAAAGATACAGAAAAAGTTGTGCTGTTTCTAGGAAAGTGACGGAAATAATATTTTTTCAACAAATTCTTTACGTTCACTTTTCAAAATTATAGCACTAATAGTAAGGTGGTGCAGGTATGAAAGACAATAGTTTTTGGCACTTCCAATTCCTGTTAGAATGAGCAAATTATTTATTAGTATGCATTTCTATGCAAATCGTTTGCATGGATTGGCATGATTTTGTATCAGTCTGTTCGTAATCAGTGCAATTGTCCATGTTATTTCATGCGTGACCTGAGTCACCCAAGAGTCTACACAGGAAAGACGACGAATTTGAGCATTGTCATACAGTGATGCACACTCTATGTGTGCAAATTTGTGCATATTTGAACATTTCAAACATGCTGGACTCTGCTCATGAATAGCGTTGAACATTCTGTTTACCGTACATTTATGTGTGGTGAAATTCAGACAAGTCGATGCGAACCACTTTACAGAAAATAATGTTGAACTCTTTTTCTCTGCCACTCCCAACAGCTCAATCATACATTTGTGAATGCAACAATATGTGCCTCATACTTGTACATGTACGATATCGTTCAGCTGTTGGCAGATGATCATTATTTGAACTCTTACATATCTCAGCTGTACAAGTCTGCCTGCTTCATGCTTTCATTTTCGCAATCGGTGTTTTCAAATGTTTTTGAAATATTTTCATACCACAGTAGTGGTGAACATGGATATAATCTTGATGCAGGCAAAATGGTATGTGGTAAAAAAATTGTAACTTATATTTAATAAAGTTTTCTTTAGGTAACTTTCATTTGCCTTGTTATTGATATTTTCACCTTGTTTCCTGATTAGCTCCACTGTTTAAAGTTCAAAACCTGTAAAAAAGATATCCATGTATTTACATTCTACAGTTTTACTGTACCAAAAGAAAAATGATTTCAGAGGGTGCTAAAATGGACCCATTAGTAAAATGTATCATTGGGATGAAATCAGTCCCCCTCACACATAACAGAATAATGCATGATGACTACCATTTTTTGTAACTTTCATTTTAAGAGATCTTTTTGAAAAGATATGCTGTGTATTGATATCTGGTGAAATGACGGGAATACTCAGGGAGTAAAAGGTTTACGAAATATTCTTCTATTACATCACTTATTTGGGTCGATTTCAGCACCCACTACGCAAAAATTGTGGGCAATAGGCTATTTCATACTATTATGAAATATTGACATCTGTGAATATTCTGTGTTCATTTTTTGGCAATTCAAAAGGATAGATTAAAAAAGTGCTACTTAACAGTTAAAGTGGATTTACCCAGGAGTTTGCCGCTGATCACATTAACTTATTAAGAAAGAAAAAGATGAAATAAGAGATTTTGAAATTCGTCGCTAAATGACAAAAAAGCAAATTGACTGAAAAAATTTAAAAAGTTTTCAAATAAAATAAATAAAGTTTTGATGCTAATATTACAGATAAACTAAAACAGTGGTATTCAAAGGAAGACAAGTGTTTCCACAAAATCTAATCAGATAAAGAGGACATCCAAACAAAACATCCCTATCAATATGAACAATATTTGCCCAACATTTCGGAGAAATTGTGTTATAAGATTTACTTTACGCCCTTCACTTTTGACCTTTATAGTTACCCCAAGGTCACCCCAAGCTGGAGAGGACATCCCAAGCAACAATCCCTGTCAATATGAACGACTTTGGCCAAGGGGTTGCAGAATAATTACTGATACAATATGTCCTCTATGATCTTGACCGTAACCCAAAGGTCGAAAAAATCTAATACAAAAGAATCTGAAGTAACTTAGTCTGTCAGTATTAGCCAAAAGGCTGTGGAGAAATCATGGATCAGATTTTCACAATGACCACAACCTTTGCCCTTGTCCCTTAAGTAATCAAAACCAAAATCGCAGAAGTAATTAAGGAACACAAAACAACAATTCTGAACTGCAAAAAGAGAGAAAGTCACCAAAAAACTAATACAGAGTACAGGCACATTATTTACAAGCTGCAGGCCTATAACATAAGTATTTTCTTTCAAAATTTGGTTTATTATTACGTAAGCAGATTTCGTTTATTATATAAGCAGTTGGTGTTACATAAGCGGTTAATTTTTTATAATGGAAGCGGTTGTGTAACACAAGCGTTTAATTTCTTATTACGCAAGCGGTTGAATATTACATAAGCAGTCAATTTCTTATTACGCAAGCGGTTGTATTACATAAGCAGTTGTTACACACGAGGGACCAATCAGGGCTCTCGAATCATTTACATTACATAGAAACCTGATCGCCAGCATCAACTGAGCATGCGCAGAACGTAGCTTCTGGGCTATTGGTTGAGACTAGCCTGTCCAGGTTGATCGGTTGGTTTCAATCCACTTATCTAAGGTTTAAAATTTTAATTTCTAAACTTTTCCGAACGGTAAGAAATATAGTTCTATAATGTTATTCTTAAATAAATTGTAAACAAAATAATATCAAATATCACTTTTTAAAGGAAGTTGCCCTCTCTTAGAAAAACGAAACATCAATCCCTATGCGACCATCGTGAACCAATCAGCCATACGGTCAAGTTTGGACAATCCAGAAAGAAGTGAAATTTTTGATTGATGGCGTAATATTTTGGTAGGACAAGCTAAGTTGTGCGGAGACAGGACCCCCGCGACCGAACGTCAGGTGGAGAAGAAATAGGTCAATCTCACTAAATTTTAAAGACAAAAGCTGATCGCCTACTCATCCTACCTCATCACACCATATACACCCCGTTGTTATCAAAAGAATATTCAAATTAAATATTACCAAGAAGAATAGCCGAAATTGATCTGGTACAAATCCTAGGTTCCGCCTGTCTTTGAACTCAGTACCTTGATGACGTCAGAGCAGATTCTTCCGCAGAAGCATTGGGTAAGAAACGCAATCTAACCAAAAAACGCAGAGTGGTATTGCGATTTTTTCCACAAGTAGTATGTTGCATCACACGGCTATTAGCAATATAAAGAGCGCGTTGACACTCACAAAGCCAGGAATACAACATTTCACTGACAGATGATCATATTGGAACGTTTTTGAGTTTGAGATAGACAAATTGAAAGGTTATCGATGTGATCACGGGGTTACTCTCTCTCCTTATATTCTGCTAACCAGTAAATATGTTTTGAGAAGGCACTTCAAGTCAAGCTGGAGATGGAGCAAGCTCGCAAAATAAACACAGAATTCATGCAAAAACGTCTAGCCAATTAAACCTACTAATCAGGCCAACCAAGCTAATTCAACAAGGCTACCATGGCGAAAGGGGCCAAGTGGACAAAATGGACCCAAAAGGGATAAATGAGCCGAATGGACCAGTGTGCAATGTATTGCCAAATGGACAAAATATGCCACCTGAACCATGGCAATCGGGCCCAACTTGTATGATCATTCAACCAGCCCAATTTGCCCTTTTGGCTATAAAATATTTGGCCCTTTATGGCTGAGTGGGCATGTCTGCCCTATTTGGCCCGTTTTGCACATGGGCCTAGTTGGCCTCTCTGCTTTATTTCAGGCAGTTTTACAATATTTGAAGATATAGGAAATTAGAAAATATGTAATTCACATAGTTAATTTGAAATAGCGGCTTGATAATTAATAATTACATGGAAAAAATGTGGGTTAAATTAGCAACTTAAAAAGGTGGAGCAAACGTGTTTGGTAGTCTTGCAAAATCACACTCTAAAACAAAACACTTTTTCAAGTGAAGAAAAGGAAGCAGGCTAACTTTCAATAATCACCTCAATTACTATTGAATCATACAGCCAAACATGTCTACTTTCATGTACCGGATGAAACACTTGCATTCACCTTTATATGTTCGTCAGAATGGGTTCAAATGCATTTACAATAAATTTCTATAACCATTTTAGTCTAGCAAAGCGGACAACAGCGCCTGAGTCTGCTACTTCATACGGAGCATACGCACTGTGCATGGTACGTAAAGTTGGTAATGACTAAACTAACAGAAAAAAACGGAACTGAATACGTTAAAGGAGAGTTTGAAACATACAGAACAAAATAAACTCTTAGAAGACGTGATGCTATGATTATTCACCAAGAAACACTCATCGCCTTAGCATAAAGACGTTGCACACGACCACCTTTAGGATAGTCAAAACAAACCGAAGCTTCTTTGCGTTCATATATATATATATATATATATATATATATATATATATATATATATATATATATATATATATATATATATATATATATATATATATATATATTTCATTAGCCAACATAGTCTGTAGATAGTGCTTAGTTAGGAGAACTCGCAGGAAATCTCTGAACCTGTCTGAACCAGAATAGTACAGCAAAAACTCCTAAGCAGACTACATATATTTACCAAGACCACAAGGCATCATTCTCACTTCATTCATAAACTTAACACGGATCTTTAAAAGTAAAACACAATCATTCCTTCATCATGCAAAACTATTTTATGAGAATTTGGAATTTCGTTTTTTGTCACTTTTTATGCCATATTGCGGCTAATGCGTGACGAGCCAGTTGTAGCTGTTGGAGGAAACAGGAATACCCGGCGAAAGTATTTTTATCAGAATACTCAAGTTAAACAAACCATTGAGAACTGTGCTAACACATTTTGAGCCTGCCTGTACTTGAACATGCACATGCTTCGAAATATCGAAATATTGAATAAATATCTTACTAAACATAGTCAATAAAATATAGAATTCTTTGCGCTATCCTGTTTACATTTTGTATGTTAGGGTTCTACAGCCCATGCAGACCTGTTGTCATGAAAATACCCTGACTTATACTGACCCAGTTTTAGAAAGAAGCACTGGAGTATCAAAAACAGCAAATATAAACCAAATAACACATAACCAAAAGTATTATTATTATTATTATTATAATTATTATTATTATTATTATTATTATTTTTATTATTGCTTTTATCATTATCATTATTATCATTATTATCATTGTTATTATTATAATTAATATACTCATTATCATTATAATTATTATTATTGTTATTATTATTATTATCATTATTATTATTATTATTATTATAAATATTATTAGTATTATTATCATAATTAGTATTTCTATCATGATTGATATTAATGTTATTATTGTAATGATAATCATTAATACTATTTATGATCTTCAAAATGATTATTCCCATTATAAAGGCATTACCGAAAAATAAACAAATACTACAGAAACTTCATTTCGTAGGTCGTAGACTGTTGCATTTGATATTTCTCAAATGAAAGAGGTTAAAGTGGCAACATCATTAGCAGCCATAGTCACATATTTACATTGAACAATATAATTGACTAACCACATAGGATATTCCGCAAAGAAAATGTGCCCATTTTGCAAGGTACCTATACCTTTTCATCCAGTTAGAGGTATAAGATGTTTGACATAAATGAAATAATTTTTAGCAGTCACTTTTGCCCAAAAGGAAGTATCAATGTTGGATAACATTGCGATACAAACTACAAATCATAAGCAACAACAGAATGCAATGATTAAGATTTAATAATTCAACAAATGCATGTCTGACATTCCTAACAAATGAATTTGGAAATCCTTTCAAAACAAACTTCCTAACTTACTGGAATACAATTTCAGTGATGCTAATATCTTAAACTACTTGGTGAATTAAATAATGAAGGTGAATGTACTAATATTTGCAGGTTAGCAAGGACAATAGTGACCACATGGGTCAGCCACGTACTAGATCAGACACATAAGACGTCATTAGACAAATCCAAAATGCCGGAGCTGAAGAAAAGTCTAAACTAACTACATTACATGGTGTAAGATGGCATCCAGATGAGTCATTCAACATTATTGATCCATATAAATAAGTAAAACTGACTAAACATAAATACTTCAACGACAAAAGATAAAACAGCTGAGTTGTCTTTCTTGTGTGATTCAATTGCCTGCCCACCCATGGGAACCATACATGTAAGCACGTTTCATATTGGCGAGAGAAATAAAGGTCTCTAGTATCAGATTTCTAGCATCCAGTCAAAGCATATATTCCCAGACTTTTAGGATTACAAATTAATAAAGCATTGAAATGAATTAAAGTCACAATGAAAATATATCTTAATTACATTTCTTTGTCTTTATCTTACTTAGGTTGCTACACATATAATGTGTTAACTGCTTGTGAGGTGAAACCATCTAACTTTCAGAGTAATGCCCATTGGTGTGATGCACCTTCTACACCTTGGTCTAATGAAACGCTTCATAAGATTCTTATTCTTTAACCAGCTATCAACGGATAGACCGTTGACCACTCAACTTTACAGACTACACTTAATTGTGACTAGTGCTTGGACAATTTATTGAAATATCGCATTATTGATCATTCCACCAAGATAGTAGCGCTATTGATAATCAGCGAGACTACAGATAGCAAACGATAATTGACGTCAACAATAAAAGCACATGTAATCATATGAAATTGTAAAAAATGTAAGCTAACTACTCAGCAAAACGCCACTTGTATTAGGTTAATATACCGGCGGTCCCTTTTGGTAAATAAACCGCCATTTTGGACTTCAAAATCACTTTGATTATCCTACCACGAATGTGACTTTGGTCATTTTCAAAATGGTGGATAATGTTTACCGGAAGGCATCGCCGATATAACGATCCATCAGGAGGGGAATATGGGTAAATTCTGTGTCGCCGTAAGTTACAAAATTATCGTTTTTTATCGATAATCTATTTTCTCCAGGGATGACATATAGAAAAATTCGGCCAAGTCTGAGCGCTAATTGTGACATGGTCAGGTACCTAGATTTATGACAGGCTAAGGACATGAAACATTACGTAGATATTGACACTTTCATTGTAAATCTGACTAACTAAATGATACAAAAAAATTAAATCTCATTTGATTTTAATGTACTTCTCTATATTAACTACTGCTTACTAATCAATCTTCAACTACGGGATCCCTAAATCAAAACCAAATGCAAAGTTTGATTTCAATATTCATTACGATCTTAGACAACCTGATTCGTGCAGCTCAGGCACCGAGGTTTATAAAAATATACGTCAATAAAAATCCCTACGGGGGGGGGGGGGGTGGGGGGACGGGGAGGGTTTACCCAAGTAGCCCATGTGAAATAAACGAACAACTTGCTCCCCATTCAAATTAAACCAAATATGTTCAAAACTTGCAAAATTGTCGGTGTCACCTTTCGAAAAACTGTTTTTGACAGTATTTTTCAAGAGCCAAATAAAAAAATCCACAACACAATTTATCAAATTTGTCATCTCCTATTTACCCATTCGAACTTAAGAGTTCCTGGAGAAATTGTTGTCTGGATCTAAGGATATTCTTTGTACAATAGTACAGTAGAACTGTCAGTTGCAAATATTTCCTTCTGAGAACAACAATCAGAACTACCTGTTCTTATACACCGTAGTTAAAAAAATATTGAATGAAGAATGACTGCGAAGAGTATTTGAAATAAAGATGTTAGTAATGTACTGAATCACATTCATCATCAAATACTTCCTAACTATGCCTTTCCAGCAAGATGTTACCCAAAGAATCAGGCTGTTTATGGTAGCTGTGATCATTAATTGGTTAAGGTCATATGTACGCTCTGGATGTAAAAGGGTTAACCGCTAGTATTGCTTGGCTTCTTTGCAATCGCCTTGCCCTTTGGCAATAACATATCTGAATACGGAACAGCATGCATAAAACGCCCCCCCATTTCTTTGATTGTCCTAAATCAATCCTCCTTCTTCCATTCGGTCTAACACCTGAACAGTGATTATGGTGAAGTTTAACCTGTTTATAAGGATCGAGAAGATTGAAGTTGAGTCTTAATTTTAACACCCACATAAATAGAGATTCCGCACCATAATCATTCGTTGTGAAATCTATGGAGTCCAATGTTTAATGTGAAAACGGTTGTCTGTTGCCACATCCAATCTGGATCAAATGACGTCGCGTTTCAAAAACTTGGCCGGATATGCTTGTCGACGTGTACAAAGAGATCTTTGATATATAACTGTTTGCAGGTACGCCCTGCTACACGTGTGCCTCTAATTTGAGCGAATAAGTAACATTTCCTCCAATGCAGAATGTAACCAATTACTATTTGCGTTATAGTGAAGAGCTGGACTCATGCCAGGAGTCAAAGATCTGGCATCAGAGCGAGGTCACGGAACAAGGACGAATCAGGGCTCTCGTATCGATTACATTACAGAGAAAACTGGCATGTGCAGAACACCAATTTGGGCTATTAGTTGACAGTGGTTGAGGCTAGCTTGTTCGGGTTGGCAGGCTGGTTTCGAATCCACTTGTGTTTGGTCATCTAAGGTCTGAAGATATCGTCAACTCATACCCAAAGTTGAGATCCATTTCCGATGAAATTGCATGCAGTGTCCTTGTCCATTGTGCTATCCAATACATACCCCTTTGTCAACATCCTGTAGGGTCAAGATTTGAACCATATCGTCTCTAATAACATGCATTTTGATATATCACTGTTTACTGGTACGACGTGCCCTTACGCGCTTTTCAAAGGTGATTAATAGGGAACCTTTCCCAAGATTAGGAAAGCAATTACTGTATTATTATAGACTTGCCTGAAAGCGCCTCCGTCCCATAGTGCATAGAGTAAAATGTGTCATCATAGGCTTGCCTCTAATGGCGAAGTCCCACTTATGACTTTAAGGTAAGACAAGTTGCGAATTGGAAATTCGCAGCTTGTCATAGCTTTTCTTACCTTATCGCGGTTGTTCGCAGTTATTCTTAGCTTTTCGTCGCTAAAGCCGCGATTTAAAAAAAAAGTTTTAAATGTAAAACATTCGCATGCGACAATGTTTTTATCGTAGTGATGTGTTTTTGGTCGTACATTGACGTACATAGTTGAAGATAATTTCGTATATGTTTGTATATTTTCGTAAATTATCGGACATTGTTGTGCATTATTGAACATCGATTCGTGGCATATCGTACATTTTCGCATTTCTTCGTACCTTGACGTACATTTTCACACAGAAAATAAATGTACCCTCTGACTTGAACATTCAAAATAGGTTTACATGACCAACTTTATCATAAAATAGCAGGTTATTTGGTCAAAATTAACATACAAAGTCACGAATTGATGATGATTCAAACAAAAGAATCGTAGTGTTGTTACGAATTTTGCAATTTTTAAGTCGAACATGTTCGTACGTTGATGAATATTATCGTATTCAGTCGTACAAGTGGCGTATATATGCGTTTGTATGTCGTATGCATTCGTACTTAGTTCGTATATATTCGCAAAAATGCGCACCTTCAGATTTGTACACAAGTACGACTATGTTCGCCCATTTACGACAAATTACGATATAAAACGTACTGTGTCGCACATATAAAGATGTTGTCGAACATCATTTGTAGTTATGCTGGTCTCCCACATACGAATTTAATGTGCTAACATACACGATCTCACGTGTACGCTTGAAGCCACGAATTGGCTATAAAATTGCTCTTTTACTTCATTCGTGAGATATTTACGTTCAAGTATGAAAGTATACGATATCCCTTGACATCAGATGTCCAACATTGTACGTTTTCTATAATAATAAGGCGTAAGTAGTCGAACATATTCGTAGTTGGCTACGAAGATGAAGGTAGGTATGTATACAAGTGTGTGCGAATATGCACGACATAAACACGAATATTTACGTCATACATACGCATATATACGCCAGTTGTACGTCTTGTTACGACAATATTCGATTGATTACCAATGTGTTCAAACTAAAAATAACAAAATTCGTAAGTATACTACGATTTGTGGTGAAATCACCGTCAATTCGCGGCTTTGTAGGATACATTTTGGCCAATTACCTATTTTTCCATTCTGAAGTGGGTCATGTATATGGTATCAGAACAATATCCCCCCGGACAATATCCCCCAGGACAAAACCCCCCCGGACCAAATCCCCCCGAACAATATCCCCCCGGACAATATCCCCCCGGATGATATCTCTAGTAAAACATATGTTAGTAAAGATTTTTTTAATTCCAGTGTTTTAAATTATCCTAAAATATAGGTTAGAATTTTTCTTTTAAATTTCCAGTGTTTTAAATTATCCTTAAACATGTGTAAGTAAAAGATTCTTTTTTTTTTAAATTCCAGTGTTTCAAATTATCCTAAAACGTGTGTTAGTAAAAAATGAAAAAAATAAATAATTAAAAAAAAAAAATCCAGTTTTGAATTATCCTAAAAAATGTGTTGGTAAAAAAAATTTAAAACACTGGAATTAAAAATAAATAAATACATTTTTTACTTACACATGTTTTAGGATAATTTAAAACACTGGAATATTTTTGAATTTTTGAAAAATATTTTTACTAACACGTTTTAGGATAATTTAAAACACTAGAATTAAAACATTTTTTTTTACTAACACATGTTTTACTAGAGATATCATCCGGGGGGATATTGTCCGGGGGGATATTGGAACGGGGGGATATTGTCCGATGGGGTTTTGTCCTGGGGGGATATTGTCCGGGGGATATTTTCCGGGGGATATTGTCCGGGGGGATATTGTCCTAGAACCCATGTATATAGTGGCACCTTTTCGTACCTTAAAACACTGGAATATTTTTGAATTTTTAAAAAATATTTTTACTAACACGTTTTAGGATAATTTAAAACACTAGAATTAAAAAAAATCTTTCTTTACTAACACATGTTTTACTAGAGATATCATCCGGGGGGATATTGTCCAGGGGGATATTGGAACGGCGGGATATTGTCTGGGGGGGTTTTGTCCTGGGGGGATATTGTCCGGGGGGGATATTTTCCGGGGGATATTGTCTGGGGGGATATTGTCCTAGAACCCATGTATATAGTGGCACTTTTTCGTACCTTAAATGAGTGTACGCAAATGTACGTGAATGTATGATTACATACGACAGTGTACAACATATTACGACACGATGTTCAACCATGTACAGCGATGTTCGACAATGTACGACAATAATGACTTCCTTACGACAGTATCTTTGTCGCACCCAAAAGTTTTACATGGAAAACCTTATTAAATATTCGCAGCATTACTTACGAAAACCTAAGAATCACTGCGAACAACCGGGAGAACCCATGACAACCCACGAAAAACTGCAATTTTTAAATTCGCACCTTGTCGCATATGGGAGACCAGCATTAGTGTCATGGGATTTCTTATAATTTCGTATCTTTTTCGTACAATTCGTGTACATAGTGCGAACGTGATTTTCGACAGATTTTGAACATATTCGTGGCTTTCCTCATAGATTTGACATGTTCAGACATGCAGTGGGACTGCACCTTGCACTTCCGTCCTTTGTGCTGGTCTCCCACATACGAATTTTAAGGTGCGACAAGGTGCGAATTGAAAAGTCATAGTTTTTCGTGTGTTGTCGTGATTAATCGCGGTTGTTCGCAGTGAGTCTTAGGTTTTCGTAGGCAATGCTGCAAATTTAAATAAAAGTTTTACAGGTAAAAATTTTGGGTGCGACTAAAATTCTGTCGTAGGGAAGTATTTTTTGGCGAATATTGGCGTACATTGTCGTACATTGTCGTACATTGTTGAACATCGTATCGTAATATGTCGTACATAGTCGTATGTAATCTGCGTAATAATGACGATCTGCCGCGCTAGCCTAGCCGGATAATAATCCCTGATCGCTGCGCTATGCCAATCGCCATGCAAGGCGAGATCCGACTCTACCGCCCCCCTCTCAAATGCCAACTAGCAGCCACCCCTGCGAAACGAATGGAATAAAAAAGCAGTCGGTGCCAAGCCCAAAGCAACCAAACCCCGCTTATGCAACTCGTGAGCCTGTGGCTGCACTAAGAAGGCACCCAAGTGCTCCCCCCTGCCCTCCCCCCCTGTAAACAGAGGGGCCGAAAGAGGGAGCCCCAAGTGCTTGGCACGCCGAAGCAGCCGCCGGGCCAAACGCACCGGGCACGGAAGAGCCTGGGACACGCGGAGAGGAACCAAGAAACCTCCATCCGCAGCCTGCCTAGTCTTGGAATACTTGAGCCGCAGGGTGGCCCATTCGCCGCCGACTGTCAGGTCGGCCAGTGTCGGCCACCTATAGCTGTCGAAAGCGCCCGCTGAAGGGGGCACCAACGAGCTTAAACGAGCGAAAGTGCAGAAGGCAAAGACCACCAGAGCCGTAAAAGGCAACGCCCACCTGCCGAAAGCCTGCGAAGCCAACCCCAGCGGTCTCAAAAGCCGCAGAGGGAAAGGGGGAGCCGGGGAAACGTGCGCCCGCATGGTAAAAGGCAACGACCGTACCGCCAGCCGTACGCGAACGTGGTCAAAGACCGACCTGTCACACGCAAACCATGCATATTGAAATTTAACGGAGCTCAAAACATTAGTAACTGCTTTGGGCGACGAATAAGAGATCGCCAGAAACTCCAAAAACAAAAGCAAAGTGTCCAAGCTAGCCGGAAAGGCCTCCAACCCGTAGAACACTGCAAAAGCAAGAAAAAGTCGCGAATGTGATTGCTGATTTGCTCTAGTACCCTGAGCAAAAGCCTGTGTCTGCCTCCTCCGAGCACCCATCCGTAATCGCTGTAAACCTGCAATAAAGTAAGAAGTAGATTAGTACACTTGGGGGAGGGGGGGGGGGGTTGCAGGGGGAAATGGGGTGATCAGAAAGTGGTGGGGAGGGCAGGCAATTAAGGCTGCGATTACAGCGTGTTCGTGATGTCAAACAACCCACTTGGTACCTCCAGCCTTTTAGCAGACCTGAGGTGGGGATCGTGCCTGACGCGTGCCGCGAACCGCTCGTGTGTGTGCTCACTGGACAGGGAATCTGCCCACACCATTTCCAGGCCCGGCCTATGGCAGACCTGAATGTCTATATCATTCGCAGCCGAGTGCAAGAAAACCTCTCTAGCACAGCTGCGCATGAAAATGTCCCTGGACTTGCCGGTCTGGAGTACGTGGACCGAGTTCAGATTGTCGCAGTATATCTGGACCGTCCACCCGGCCCACCTGCGCTCCCAAACCTTGACCGCGACTACCACATTCAACATCTCGAGGTGGGCAATCGTGTGCCCTGCCTCGATTACCCTGTTTGGAAACCTGGCGGCATAAAACTCGCCGCCCGCTACCGCCCCGCAGCCGGTCAAGCAGGCGTCAAGCTCAACCTGGTGTTGATAGGGCACGATCTGCTTGCCCATAATCCTCCTCCCATTAAAGAGGGGAAGAAGCTCCACGAAAAACAGGACGTCATGCTTGAACTGACTGGACAGGGAAGTGGCCCCCACGTGTGCAGCTTCCCGCAGTTCGTCAAGCATCCTGTTGGTAAAAAGCCTGACCGGGGGGGGGGGGGCCACCGCGGCCACGAAATTCAGCAGCCCCAGAAGAGACTGCATATCGCGTCGCGTAGCCCTAGCCCTAGTGATCCAGCCACCCAAGCACGCCATAATTTCGCCCATCTTGGCCTTGGGTATGGACATCGACATGTCATTGGTGTCGAAGAAAATGCCCAGCCAAATCATGGCCTGGGCAGGGAGGCAAATCTTTGCCTCTGCCTGTAACACCCCTAGGTCATCCATGATGGCCTGAAGGGCCTGTAAGGCATCTGCCGCCGTGGGCTCGTCGGGTTCCACCCCCCCGAAATCATCGATGTATACCTTGGACACAAACCCCCTCCTGGCATGCAAGTGGACCAATGCCTGAGAAACCCTCTGCATTGCCATAGCCGACGAGCGTAAGCCAAAGGGGGGGCATATGTCCATGAATCACCGCGCCTCTTGCTGAAACGAGAGTACAATGGCCCTCTCCATATCGTCCGGAGTGGGCAGCGAGATAGTCATCGGACCATCTATGTAATCCGTTCGACTAATGCCGTCGTTTACGGATTGGCCGTGTGGCCATGAGAGGTCAATAATGACCCTCCTGAACCGCAAGCCCTTCTTTGAGCGGGTCATAAGGGGGCTGAAGTGGCACGTAACCGCTGGGGGGCCGTCGAAAGGACCCAACAGGGCCCTGTGCCTGAGCTCAGTCGCTATGTAGTGGCCCACATCCATGGGTGCGCTAGCGCTGAAGCATGATTCGCGAAATGCGACCGCAGCACGGCCTGCCTGTCAATGCCTATAGGCCAGCCGTACTCTAAATATTGCATCTTATAATCGCTGTAGCCGCGCAGCTCGCAGCGCCACCTGTCTATGTTCAGCACGCTAGGGAGTGGCATGCGTGCCCCCCTGTTATTGGGCTGTCCCGTGCTAGCAACAATATCAAAAATGCGTTTCAACATCAAATTGTTTTCCCCTACAACATGCAAATTGAGATCACTGACACACAAATACCTGACACTGGCCGAGGCCTTTTCATGCTTCCCACTTTCACCATTTTTGAAACCTCTACCCTGTGCACCTTTGAACCCTACCATATCTAAAACATTGACTGCTTCGCCCCGTGCACTTTTAATGATTGAATATGAGTTTGTAAGTCCCTCAATGTCACGCAAAGAGTCCACCTGAGCTGAAGGCTGTTTCACCTCCACCCTACCTACCGTCTGCCCATCGTTCGCCACCGTGCTCCGGTTGGTGTTCTGTGTACCATCCTGAACACTAGTAATCCGAATGTCCGGCGTAATTGCCGTAGTTCCCATGAGGTTGGCCGCTGCCACCCCACTATCGCTGTCCGCTGCCTCCCTAGGAGGCGCCGTCATCACCTCAGTAGTCACCGTCCGGTCCGCTCGAGGACGCTCGACACATCCCTCACCCTTAGCCGTAATTCCATTGACGTCCGGGACACTCACTCCATCCCCCACTAGCGCCGGTGGGGGGACGATCTCGAAGTTGTGCAGGGGGGGCTTATTCCCCCCCCCTGTCGTTTTTTGCCGGTTCGCCGCTCTTACGCCTACACTCCCCTTCCGGATGGGGGTACGGTGCTCCCTTCACCCGATAACAATAGGCGCACATGTGCTTTTGCCCCGCATGGTCAGTTTTTTTCTGGACAGTTGCCCCTTTGATAAGGGCCACAATAGCGTAGTTTCTCGCTGGGTGTGTTCGACGCCGCTGCTGGCTTTTTAACGGGCGCGTCATGCTTCTGTGCGTGTTTAATCCGCAGCCTGTAGATCTTTTCTGCGTCTCCCCAGCGCATCCTATCGTTCTCTACGTTGGACCCAAGTACCCAGTAGAAATCGCGCACGTTATGCCACGGGAATTTGGTGGCATCTTCCATCATCGCCTTTAGAATGTCCCACATCACCTGCCTGTCTAGCCGCGAGTCGGGCTGATCAATCATGTGCATGAACCCATACACGAATTCTTGCACTGATAACTTTTCGAAAGTCATTGGCTCTGCCCCCGGTGGGGCATATATGTGGAAGTGGGGCCAATCGATATCATTTATAATGGTGTCGCGCACCGTTCTGGCCGCGCCCGAGCGCTTACCTCTCGCCCTATGTGAGCCTAATCCGTTAGCTGCCGCCATATCTTGCTCTTCCTCCAGGTCAGCCAGTCGACGGTTCACTTCTCTCCCCACAGCATAATTACTTCTGAGGTCCCGAAGAGAAGGAATCTCCCTCGCTGTATGTGCGGTCGGTGGGGACTCTGGCTTGCTTTCGTTGCCCTCCTGCTCTTCCTCGACCTCCGATGCCTCCCGCGTATCCATCCTTTTCTCCATATCTCCCATTCTATCGCCCATTGTCTGAATGTTAGCCGTTAGCTCCCTCATCGCCGTGGCCAGTCCTGCTATCTGGTTCTCTGTCGCCGCCGTGGAGCTTTGCGGAGCTGGAATAGTCGGCACTGCTGCCACACTTGGGGTTTGTTCTGCTTCCAGCCACCTACAGTTCTTCCCCGTTGGCTTCTCGTGTGATCGTCCACACCCCAAACATTTGTATGTCCTGGATCTCGGCATTTTTGGTCCCCTGTCGAACTCGAAACGCGAGAAAACTCGGAACGCGAAGAGGTTAACTCGGAAGTTAGAAATGTAATGACTCCGAGCAGCGTAATTAGCTCAAGTGGGTGCGTGTGTGTCGCGCGTGCCCTGCTCTGATTGGTTGGTGCCTCATTAAGGCCTGCTGCCGAAGCGCACGTCGTGCCTGGGAGCGGGTGTCCTTGGACTCCAGCTGAGCACTGAGTGCCGTGAACAAACAAACCGCGCTACAAAGTATCGGACCGCCACGCGCCTCTGCTGCAACAGAAAAGGAGGGGCTCGAAACCAACCTCGCACTCCTGACACCGAGCTCACCAACCCACAGCTTAAAGGACCAGGAGGCCGGATGCTGGCACCTGAGGGTCGCTTATCTCCTGCACCCGCAATGCCTGGGAATGCTACGCATTCCCCCAAAATTGGCTCTTTACGGTTTGTGGCCAAGGTAGCTCCTCCTGCTAGATTATTCATCAGCAGGATGCTAGAGTGCCTGAGGGACACTCCCAAAACTGGATCACACACGTTATCCTTGGGTTTTAAAAAGGATGTGGTTTTCTTTCTTAAACTTTTGCCGGAAATCAACGGGGTAAAAATCATGGATAAAACTCTCTTGGTCTCCACACAACAAATCGAGTTAGATGCATGTCTTACAGGGTGTGGAGCCTGGTGCGACACAGGTTTCTATGGGAGACAGTTTCCTAAGGAGATATTAGAGTGCAAGCACAACATCGCGCGACTAGAATTGTTGAATTTGGTGGTAGCTGTGAAATTATGGGCAAAGGAATGGGCCGGTCACAGAGTGGATATCCGATCAGATAATACTAACTCTTGTATAGTTGTCATGAGGGGCAAATCATCTGATCCATTCATGCAGAATTGTGCACGGGAGTTGTTCATGATCTCAGCAACGCATGACATAAAATTGAACATGATTCATACTCCGGGCCTACAGCTTGAATTGGCAGATGCTCTATCAAGGGAACACTTGTCTGAGAAGTACGCTTACTAGGTCAGGAACAGTAGATTCTTGATGAATGCTGAGCGACAGTTTCCGACGGATGAACTATTTCAAATAGTTAGTACTTTGTAAAGTAGGTTAAAGCTTTGAATGGTGTAGTCTTAATTGCATTACTTTTATCTTGTGCTTTTGCAGATTTATTGGAGTTGACGCAAGCAGTTTCTAAACGTAGGTATAGGGCCTTCGCTGCAGGCACGCATGCTAATCGTTGGTCGCATTTTAATTGTTATATTCGTTTTTGTATATTTTATGGTCTTAATGATTTACCTGCTTCAGATAACAATTTATCCCTTTTCTGTACATAAGTGTATCGGAAGTTATAGATATTGGTTGTAGATAATTCAATTCGCAGTTTTGATAACATGTCAGGTTTTGAAGTGATGACTGTATTTGATGTTTTACATACAAACTTAGATAAGGTGTTGTTTTGTTCGAATATACAATCTAGATAAGGTACTATACATAGTTAATAACATTGTTATGCACTGCATTTATTGTCTCTTGTTCTCCGTTGGTAATGGTACATATACGTACATTTGCGTACACTCATTAAAAGTACCGCTATAAACGTGACTTACTTCAGAATGAAAAATTAGATTATTGGCCAAAATGTATCATACAAAGCCACGAATTGACGGTGAATTTACCACATATCGTAGTGTACATACGAATTTTGCCATTTTTAGTTTGAACATATTCGTAATTAATCGAATATTGTCGTAAGTAGACGAACAACTGGCGTATATAGGCGTATGTATGGCGTAATTATTCGTGTTTATGTCGTGCATATTCGCACATACTCGCATACATACGCACCTTCATCTTCGTAGCCAACTAGGAATTTGTTCGCCTACTTGCGACTTACTATAATAGAAAACGTACAGTATCGCACATCTGATGTTGCAGTCGTACATCAATCATACATGCTGTCGTGGGATGTCGTATACTCTTGTAGTTGAACGTGTCTCATGAATGAAGAAAAACAGCAAAAGGTAAAGGTAAAGGTATTCGGTTTATAGTCTTGTATCCACCGAAGTGCTCACACGACCTTCCTCCCCTAGCAAGCACTATACACACAGAAACCATTTCAATCCCCCGGGGGATATTCCAGAGCAACTGGCAGCATATAGCGCACACAGTCTAAGCACTGCCTTATTTATGCTAGGTACCCATTTTGCAGCTGGGTAGACTGAAGCAATATGGAATAAACTGTTTTGCCCAAGAACGACCAAAGTGCCCGGAGTGGCCGGGAATCGAACCGGCGACCCTCTGATTACTAGTCCGACACCCAACCAACTGAGCTACTTTGTCCCCATGCAATTCTGTGGGCAAAACAGCAATCGTGTTTGTTCGCACATTAAATGCGTATGTGGGAGACCAGCATTAGTGCATAGAGTAAAATGTGTATCATGAGCGATTGGGGGTTCCATTGTGGCCTAGTGGTTACGATGCCTGGCTCCAAAGCGTAATTTTGCAAGTTCGAGTATCCGCTGGACCGCTATGTAAATGTATAGTGTTGTGGAGGGCAGTCTAGAATGTTGGCGATAAGAATATGAGTTAACGTTGTAATAACAAAGCAATTGGACTGTTTGTACTTACATTTAGACCAGAGTAAAGTCAAACCACGGTATGGGGAAGCATCTTTTGTTACCAAACACAGGCAAGAGTTTAACTTCCTTAACACAACCGAGCTAAAGGAGTTAACTCTCTTGAGATCACACGTTCACCAGAATAAAATAAAATTTCAAACAATATTGAGTAAAAAGAACTGTAATAATGCATTGCATTTTACCATACACTCCTGCCAATCTTTGGAAAAACACTGGTGTAAAAACATAATCTAACCATATATGTAGCATTATGAATACCTGCCCATTCTAAACAGTATCATAGACTTTAAGCAATGCATGTTTGGTCAAATGTTATTGTCATACTAGTATCCATTGACTTTGCCGAATCGAAATGTTTTTAGAAAAAATTGCATGTTCATTCATCATACATAAAAGGGGTTCCTTTGCTGAACAACATTTTATATAACAGGGGCAAATATGGTACCCGAAGCGTTACTCTCTTGTCCCACCCTGCCAAAAAACTCTCTCTCTTTCACTAATTTCAATCATGTGTGGTTCAAATATTAACCCAATGACCCGTCATTTTCTTTATCTATACTTATTGTGTAGATGATTTGCATATTCTTTTGGTAAATCTAGACTTGTGGTATCCCAGTATCAGATTAATGAAAAACGTGTCTTCTCGTTCCAACACTGACTTCGTCTTTATGGAGTGATGTCATTTTCAAACTATCTACATTGATGACATCGTACGATCCAGGCGAACATCAGGGAAAATGCTTGTCAAAGCAAAGTTATTTGTCATTAAATGAACATACATAAGCACATATGGACATATTCTATTTCCCCCTATTTTGACAAGCTTTCATCTTGAACTAAGTACACCTTACCTTTAATACTAAAATGTTTGAAGTACACCATTTTAAGAACTGTCAAAGGAACTGGCCTAAGAAGTACAGCCTAATCCAATATGAATCGTCCTGTTATTATTACCCTCAATTATCCCAAATATGTTGTTATACCACCTGTACTTTCCAAATGCAAATGAGTTAAAACGTCTAGTTTATAAGTTCTTCTACGTCATTTGTGACCCCCTAAGTACACATATACCTATAAGTCACTGTATCCTCTCAAATCATCCGTTTCGTGACGATGTGACCTAGACAATACGCTCCAAATATAGCGTATTTGTGAAGAAATCATACATTTAAGGCTTTTCAATGTGGCGCTGAATAGGAATTTTGAAACGATAGGTAATTTATTTAATGATAGGTAATTTTTACCTGTCCTGAAACTCAAAAGAATTGAATAATACGCCGGGTCACAACATGGTGCGTCATTGTGCCCAACAATCTTCAAGTAAACATGGTATACATTTATCAGTGTCACTAGTTATAAAATAGAACAAAATACGCATTAACAAAAATGAAAATCCGATGAAAGAAATGGAAATACGTTGAAGAGAATTTGGTTTACCACCTACGATGATACTTTGTGCAAGAGGGAGGGAAAGGGGGGTATTTATCAGGGAATATGATGTCAAATAACTAGCAAATACCTCTACTGAAATTAAGAGAAAGGGGTAATAGATAATATGAGGTGAAGTTTCAAATAAATCACAGTGTGTACCTGTACTCAGCAAATGTGAGAGATGGTAGACAGAGCATTTTCGTTGTAAAGAAGTAATGTATAAGTAGTTATTTATCCCTGTCCAGAGAGAGAGAGAGAGAGAGAGAGAGAGAGAGAGAGAGAGAGAGAGAGCATCATATAGGTAGCCCTATATATACCTTTCTTGAATATGAGAGAGAACAAGCAGCATTAATACCTCTCCTTCAATTGAAAGAATAGGGGTATTGCCCCACGAGTCAAATGAGCTTTGGTAGTGTCCCACCATTGTCAGAGGTCAAAGCGGTCTAAAGGCATTGGATGAATTTGCAAATCACCTCAGGCCAGGCGATGGTTTTCCAGGTACAATGTTATTCTCCATCATTAACACACTGACAAGTCAAGATGTGTTCTTGATACAGCAGCAGAAAAGTAGGTATAGGTGTGATTCAAATAAATGTTTTTATTGTTTAGGCCTTTTTTTTCTGTTTTAGGAAGATTTTTTTCCCAAAATCAATGCGAGAGGGAGCTAAAAAAAAGAAAAATTGAAAAAAAAAGTGAAAAGCCGGTTATACAAGCTTAGCCATATTTTTTTTTATTGTTGGAAACTCTTGTATACATTCTGTAGTGTATGAATACAGGTATCCTTTGATATGATTGGATGGTTTGCCCAAGAAATATAAGTCTACCATGTGTTAAAACATTTGAGCACCTCCAGACTAGGTCAAAGAAAGTGAGAAGAGCCTTTCCACCGCAGTATCACGTTCTGCTGTCACTGCACCTACATTAACTATGGGCTCTGCAACTTCAGTTGCGGTCACCTCAAACAGCTTGGGTACCGCAAAAAGTGCAGGTTCCGCAAAGGGCACAGGTACTGTAAATAATGCAGGTACCGCAAAGAGTGCAGGTACTGCAAAGAGTGCGGGTACCGCAAAGTGCGGAAGTAACTCAAAGAGTGTAGGCACAGCAAAGAGCACGAGTACCTCAAAGAGCGCAGGTGCATCAAAGAGCACCAGTACCTCAAATAGCGTGGATGCCGCAAATAGCGCCAGTGCCGCAAATAGTGCGGGTACCGCAAATAGTGTGGGTACCTCAAAGAGTGCCAGTGCCGCAAAGAGCACGGCTACCGCAAATAGTGTGGGTACCTCAAAGAGCGCCAGTGTCGCAAAAAGTGCAGGTGTCGCAAAGAGCGGGAGTACCTAATAGAGCACAGGTAGCGCCAGTGCCGCATATAACGTGAATACCTCAAAGAGGGCGGGTGCCTCAAAGAGTGCCAGTGTCGCAAAGCGTGTGGGTACCTCAAAGAGTGCCAGTGTCGCAAAAAGCTCCGGTACCTCAAAGAGCGCCAGGGCCACAAAGAGCGCAGCTAGCTCAAAGAGCGCCAGTGTCGCAAAGAGTGTGGGTACCTCAAAGAGTGCCAGTGCCGCAAAGAGCAGGTACCCGAGTGCGAGTACCTCAAAGAGAGCGGATAGCTCAAAGAGCGCGGGTACGTTTAAGAATGCGGGTGCCTCAAAGAGAGCGGGTACTTTAAAAAGATCGGGTGTCTCATTGAGCGCGGGTCCCACAAAGAGCGCCACGGCCTCTAGGAGCGTGGCTAGCTCAAAGAGTGCCAGTGTCGCAAAGAGCGCGGGTACCTCAAAGAGTGGGGGTGCCGCAAAGAGTGCCAGTGCTGCAAAGAGCGTGGGTGTCTCATAGAGTGTCAGTGCCGCAAAGAGCAGGTACCTCAAAGTGTGGGGGTGTCGCAAAGAGCACCAGTGCTGCAAAGAGCGCAGGTGCCCCAAAGAGTGTCAGTGCTACAAAGAGTGCAAGTACCGCAGGGGGGACATGTACCGCAAATAGCATGGGTTACTCAAAGAGCGTTAGAACCGCAGAGAGCGCTAGTACCACTAGGAGCGCCAGAACCGCTGAGAGCACCAGTGCCGCAAAGAGCGTGGGTGCCTCACAGAGTGCGGGTACCTCAAAGAGCGCGGATACCTCAAAGAGCACGGGTACCTCAAAGAGCTCGGGTACTGCAAAGAGCCCAAATGCAGGTACGGCAGAGAACAAGGATACTGCAAAGAGTGCAGGCAGGTGCCTCAAAGAGCGCAGGAACCACAAAGAGCGCCGGTACCGCTGGGCGTGTCGGTAGCTTAAAGAGTGTGGGTACCGCAGGGCGTGCAAGTACCGCACAGGTTGCTGTCACTGCAACTACCTCGACCAGGTCTACGTTGGCTGCAAGTCCAGATAGCACTGGTTTAAAAAAGAAGGGTTGTAAATCTGCTAGAAAGAAAAAAGGGGGGGGGGGGGGGTCTGTCTACTAGCTTGCCATCAGTATCATAGGGGAACCTCAGCCAAAGGAGACAACATATGGTTTGGCGTAGTCTCCCGCTTGGTGTAGAGCAGCACTCACCTCTCACAAACTCGAGTGGCTTGATCAATGGGGCAGGCTCGCCGAGCTCGAGCTGAAGTGGTCAACTTGTGAGCTTGTCTTTGTTGGAAACACAAACGTAATACAGAGCACCTAACACACCTTCTTATAACTGCTTATCGCAGACATGTCTTGTTTACAATCTCCAATGCATACAAGCAGTGTTGAGTGTTATACTGACCTTTGTACCTCGTCAGCATATTTTAAAATGTTAATAAATCTCCACCAGTAAGTATTTATTTCTTAATAGCTGGGCTGGAAAATAAGATTTTTTTAAACTCACGAGTCAAAAGGGTGGTGAGCTCATGAGTTGATCTCCCTCAAGGAGTGCAGCTCTAGCTAGGTGTGTAGGTCTCATTCGAGGTCTAGGTTGGGCCGTACCTCCCTGGCAACATCTAGGGACCAGTTTTGGACCAGGCCAAGGTGAGGAGGCGGGGGAGGTGGAGAAGTTTGACCCTCTCAGGACCCATCCCCCTCTCTCCAATTGAAGCCACAAACTGCTAGGGAGTTCTTCTCCTAAGCCTGTGGTGACTATACCCAGTACAGGGGTTGTGGGAACCCCGGCACCATGCAGGATTTTGCTCGCGCCATCTTGTCCCTGCTAGTGAGTAAAGTAATAACTAAATATTGATGACCTGACTCCTATTTAGCAACTTGGAAACAATATGTATATGTTTATTTTCTTTTTTTCTTTATAAAGCATGCACAAATATTGCTTCCAAGGAAATTCTTTTCATCTTTCCTTTCTTTCTTTTTTTTTTTTTTTTTTTTCAATGAGGGGCCTAAAATCAACGAGGGATTTTTCCTAAAACAGAATAAAAAAAGTGGCCTTAGTTCTCCGTATCTCATCGACCTTTTGAGAAATGTAGAACACTTTGATCTTCATGTGTTACAGTTTAAACAGTTTAAAAAGTGATTACATTGAATAGGTGATAGAGTCTGTACAGTTCGGCAAGCAGTCAGAAGGGCGAACTATTTGAGATTTGTAAGACCTATAGAGTCATTATATGGTCACATTGAAAATATTCTATAATGACTATGCCATAATCATACTGTAATTGAAAGTATTTCGCAGATACAATACTTTTGAAAAGCAGCGCCATTTGTCAATGGCTGGAGGACGTCACATAGGAACCAGAATCTGGGGACTGGGATGTTTTTCATGAATATATTTTTGTTAATTATTTTTCATCAAGTTTTAATGGAGACAGTGTTACATGGTAAACACACATAAATATCTGCTATTTCAAATAGTATATATATATATATATATATACATATTTATATATATATGTATATATATATATATATATATATATATATATGTATATATATATATATATATATATGTATATATATATATGTATATATATATATATATATATATATATATATATATAAATATATATATATATATATATATATATATATATATATATATATATATATATATATATATATATATATATATATATATATATATATACGTACATATATTTATATATATATATATATATATATATATATATATATATATATATTTATATATATATATATATATATATATATATATATATATATATATATATATATATATATATATATATATTTATATATATAAATATATATATATATATATATATAAATATATATATATATATATATATATATATATATATATATATATATATATATATATATATATATATATATACATATATATATATATATATATATATATATATATATATATATCCTAATCTTTGTGATATATCATTAAATCATGCGTGTCGCCTTATGGTTGACATGCCAACATATACAAAATCGGAAAATTCAAATTTAATCAAAGAAATCAAGTTCTTTTATAATACTTTTAAAGTTCCCAACCTTAGCGTTAACTTATCAGTAATGAAACGAAGCAATAATGGTTTATTGGAAATATTAAGACTGCTAGGGCTCCTAGACCATTAAGCGACACAGGATACGATGGGTAGGGCGACACGAGGTGCCCAATGGATGGTGTAAAGATGCCCAATGATTGGAAATCTGGGAATACGTATAAATATATATATATATATATATATATATATATATATATATATATATATATATATATATATATATATATATATATATATATATATATATATATATATATTTATATATATACATCCAGATGTGCCACAGTTTACATTATATGATGTTCGTACTGCAACAAACTATAGACAGTATATTGATGAATAATATTATTCTGTTATTCATTTATGACATGATACAAGCATCGTGTATAAGTGCTATATTGTACATTTCTGACGATTTACTAATATATTTTTGAAAATACAAAAGGCATATATTGAATATGTAGATATGGCTATCATGTTGTATGTGTATGTGTTATTTTGCTTGAAAATAAACTTTTAATCTATGTCATTTCTTTTCAAATTGTTGTCATCTTCTTTTTAAAAAACAAAAAATATTTCTGTAGGAAGAGAGAGAGAGAGAGAGAGAGAGAGAGAGAGAGAGAGAGAGAGAGAGTTGTTAAGTTAGATTTTCATGCTCAACTTGTGTCACCAAGAACTTCCCGATGTACTATGTATTCGGCAAGAAAATTGTGTAAGCATGGCAAAGATTTGGCCAGAACCGTTTATCAGATCCTTACCGAGACCCCTACCAGTTACAACCAATTTTAAACAGAATGGCTCACTCAAAATTGTATCCCTTCCAATGCCACAAGCGTAATGTATATGTAAGTTTAAAGTAACATAACCTTGAGAACCATGCACGCATTTACGTGTGGAGATGATCAAGGTCATTTAAAGAAGTTCCTGGCTCGCTTAGACCCTTCCATAGTTCTAGAATTGTGCAATACGCTGTCAAAATGTTATGATTGATCCAAGGTTCATTTTAGCATGTTACATGACTATGGTGAAAAGAAATTGTCAAAGATTACCAATCATGAACAACCTGGTATTGAATTCCCGCCAAAAATCCCCATTACGATTTGGAATCAGACATTTGTGGGAAAAAAGTAAAATATTTTGGGAAAAAAGGAAGGAGTCTATTAACTGAACTACTGAAGAAAAGACCAAAGAGCTTGTTTTTCTTATTTTGCTGGATAATTCCAGAGGATAATTAAGTACTGTCAAAACCGGGAATCATGTTGATTCAGCAGATTTTGGTTTAGAAGTCGTTACTCTGGGTGTAATATAGTTAACCGCTAGTCTTTGCAATTGTCTTGTCTTTTGGCAGAAAAATGTCTGAATACGGAACAGCATGAATGAAACGCCCCCATTTCTTTGATTGCCCTAAATCAATCCTCCTTCTTCCATTCGGTCTAACACCTGAACAATGATTATGGTGAAGTTTAACCTGTTTACAAGGATTGAGCAGATTGAAGTTGAGCTTGAATTTTAACACCCACATAAATACAGATTCCGCACCATAATCATTCGTTGTGAAATCTATGAAGTCCAAAGTGTCCTGTGAAAACGGTTCTGTTGGTACAAATAGCCATCCATCGTGAGACTTTATATATCGAATTCCACAGTGCACACCGGCCGCTCTGCACCTAAACCAAGTTCTGGTTAGAGCGTAGAAAACGCGATTTTCTCTCATGTATCCGGGATCTATCAACTGAAATCCATCTCCGAGAAAAGTATCGGCATTTATGAACATGGCAGTTCGGTTCAAAAGGTGAGTTGAAATGAAGGAAAACGCATCCGTATACCGTACTGTTTGAACGTCTAGTAGTAGAATCGTTAGTTTTCTAGTGTTGGTCAGACCTAGATTTGTGACGTATTCCACACTTTCTGCTGGGCTGCACGTTGAGAGGAGATAGACTGCACACACGTTGGCATGCAAGAGGTTAAAAGTGATGCATTCCCTGTACTCCGCAATACGGGCAGGTATGTTTTGCTGGTTTTTGTATCCTAATGTGTTAACCTGACTACAGTTATGGCCCATCATGACCAAGGGCTGTAGTAGGTAGATACCTGGACACGAGTCACTGGGCTGGTTAACGTCCAAAAGATGGAGAGGATCCCAGTAAACACCCAACGGATTAGCTTGAAAACGTACTGCAAAGTTCTCCCATTGCGATCTCACTAGATCCGGTCCTATGATGACAATTAGGACTGGTATAGATGCTGCAACGAATAGACAGCAGAGGATTCCAAACATTATCCCTCTCATTTTGCAACTGGTGTTTAGCTCGATACTAATTAATTACATATACTCACGATGATTTCGTGATAAACCCAACCTTCTGAGGATATCGTTTTAAGTTTTAACCAGAGATGAAATGGGACCAGGATAATGCTTGCTGTTGCCTTGTCTGTTGCCACATCCAATCTGGAACAAATGACGTCGCGTTGCAATTTAGGGAAAGGTACCCTACTTGGGCGGATATGCTTGTCATTCGAGACAATATGGCTCTGGTACAAAAGACGATATGGTTCGAAGCTTTGACCCTACAGGTCGTGTCATGTGTACATTCTACATTTTATGAATAATTCAAAAACTCTAAACACAAATGGTTCATACCATGCATGCCTCAAGTGACGTCCAGGGTTATGTTTTTATTCTTTTTGTTTTCATTTCGCCACTGCGGCTGAGCCGTGATCATTTAGTTTTAAGTGAGGGATGAAACAGGTGTAGAGGTGAAAATCACAGAGAGAGAGAGAGAGAGAGAGAGAGAGAGAGAGAGAGAGAGAGAGAGAGAGAGAGAGAGAGAGAGAGAGAGAGAGTTGTCAAGTTAGATTTTCATGTTCAGCTTGTGTCACCAAGAACTAAGCTGAATGCATTACATGGTCGGTTAAGATTTCATTGTGGCTTTAATCTAATTCAATGTTTTATTAATTTGTAATCTTAAATGTCTGGGAATATAGGCTTTGAGTGGATGATAGAAATTTGATACTCCAGACCTATATTTCTTTCGCCAATATGAAACATGCTTACATATATGGTTCCCATGATTGAGCAGACAATTAATAACACAAGAAAGACAACCCAGCTGTTCTATCTTTTCTCATTGAAGTATTTATGTTTAGTCAGTTTTACTTATTTATATGGATTAATAATGTTGAATAAATCATCTGCATGTCATCTTACACCATGTAGTGTAGTAAGTTTCGACTCTTTTTTAGCTCTGGCATTCTGGATTTGTCTAATGACGTCTTATGTGCTGATCTAATACGTGGCTGACCCATGTGGTCACAATTGTCCTTGCTAACCTGCAAATATTAGTACATTCACCTTCATTATTTAATTCACCAAGTAGCTTACGATATAAGCATCACTGAAATTGTACTCCAGTGAGTTAGGAAGTTTGTTTTGAAAAGATTTGCAAATTCATTTGTTGGGAATGTCAGACATGCATTTGTTGAATTATTAAATCTTAATTATTGCATTCTTTTGTTGCTTATGATTTGTAGTTTGTAATGCAATGTTATCCAACACTGACACTTACTTTGGGGCAAAAGTGACTGCTAAAATTTATTTCATTTGTGTCAAACATCTTATACCTCTAACTGGATGTAAAGGTATAGGTACCTTGCAAAATGGACACATTGTCTTCGCGGAATATGGTGGTTAGTCAATTCCATTGTTCAATGTAAATTTGTGACTATGGCTTCTAATGATGTTGCCACTTTAACCTCTTTCTTTTGGGAGATATCAAATGCAACAGTGTACGACCTGCAAAATGAAGTTTCTGTAATATAGTATGATTTTTTGGTAATGCCTATATAATGGGAATAATCATTTTGAAGATCATAGATGGTATTAATGATTATTATTACAACAATAACAATAATAGCAATCATGATAGTAACAATAATGATGATGATGATAAGAAGAAGAAGAAGAAGAAGAAGAATATCAATAATAATAATAATAATAATAATAATAATAATAATAATAATAATAATAATAATAATGATAATAAAAATAGTAATAATAAAAAAGAAAAAAATAATGATAAAAGCAATAATGAAAATAATAGTAATAATAATGATAATAATGCTAATGATAGTACTTTTCCTTAGGTGTTATTCAGCTTATTTTTGCTGTTTTTGATACTCCAGTGCTTTTCTCCAAAACTGGGTCAGTATAAGTCAGGGTATTTTCATGACAACAGGTCTGCCTGGGCTGTAGAACCCAAACATACAAAATGTAAACAGGATATTGCGAAGCATTCTATATTTTGTTGACTATGTTTATTAAGATATTTATTCAATATTCGATATTACGAAGCATGTGCATGTCCACGCACAGGCAGGCTCACAATTCGTAAGCAGAGTTCTCAACGGTTTGTTCAACTTGAGTATTCTCATGAAAAAACTATCAACGGGTAATCATGTTTCCTCCACCAGCTACAACTGGCTAGTCACGCTTTAGCCGCAATATGGCACAAAAAGTGACAAAAAACGAAATTCCAAATTCTCATAATACAGTTTTGCAAGATGAAGGAATAATTGTGTTTTACATTTAAAGATCTGTGTTAAGTTTATGAATGAAGTGAGAATGATGGCTTTTGGTCTGGGTAAATATACGTAGTCTGCTTAGGAGGTTTTGATATACTATTCTGGTTTTTGAATTGCATAATAATTCGTTCCCCAATGACTATCTTTAAGAGTTGGATTATATACTGCCTGAAAACAGAGTTACATTACTTAATTCCAGAGGTACGCATGTAGACAGGTTCAGAGATTTCCTGCACGTTCTCCTAACTATTGTATAACCGGTATATTTCCCGGTACCTTTATTTCCCGAAAAATGTTGATTTCAACTTTTTCCCGTTTTTTATTTTCCTGATCCGCACACGGCTGCACTGATACTAAATTTAGCGTTAATGCTACCAAGCGTTTTGGCTTCTGAACGTTTATAGCGGACGACCGCTAGTGTGCTGAATGTGTATGTGTAGAACAAAAACGTCTGTACTACGCCAGCTCAATTGAGCTGGCAAGGCAGGCTCTATTATTTTGCATATTGATAGCACTTACTATAAATACACGCACCGGTTTGTAGACAGGTTGATAAACTGTTCATGACGGACAAGTGAGGCAAGTGGATTAAAGTAAACCCCCGTCGACCCTTTTTTTGAAATCGATGTCAACTCCATCGACCCTTGTAGGACAGCGTCTATGCTTTTGTCGACCCTTGTAGGACAGCGTCTATGCTTTCGTCGACCCTTGTAGGACAGCGTCTATGCTTCTGTCGACGCATGCAGGCAAGGGTCGAGCACCATCGACTACGTCTCAGATGGGTCGATGGCCATCATAGACGCTTGTCAGTCATGGGTCTATGGCTGTAGCTCATCGTCCATAAGCGTCGATGGGTGAAAGTAAACCCCCACCGACGCTTGCATGCATGGGTCTACGTAGTCAACGACCCTTGAGTACTACAAACATGTACTTGTATCTGGACAAGCGAGTACTTGAAACGTAAGGCTAAACTACTCGATCTGAGTACTTCATCTTTTTCATAATTATTTGTATATAAGTAAATTCATGATCATACAGTATAAACATCCATTTAATGACATAAAAAACTAGTATGCATAACGTAACAAATTCACACTCTGCTAGAAGTTCAGATTCCGACACATCGTCTGCAATACCGTACCAACAAAAATGATTTAAGATAACAATTTTATTTTTTCCCGTCTCAAACCCATAAGGTAAATTCGGGACCATTAAGAACACGTTAACATTACCTGTTATACAGTAAACATTATCTACAGACTGTGTTTGATTATGATATATATATATATATATATATATATATATATATATATATATATATATATATATATATATATATATATATATATATATATATATATATATATATATATATATATATATATTTATATATATATATATATATATATATATATATATATATATATATATATATATATATATATATACATATGTATATATAATATATATATATATATATATATATATATATATATATATATATATATATATATATATATATATATATATATATATATATATATATATATATATATATATATATATATATATATATATATATATAAATATGTTAACCTTGTTGTCTTAGCTTGGTTAGGCCGATTGGTAGGATAGATTGGCTGGACGTTTTTGCACCAATTCTGTGTTTATTTTGCGAGCTTACTCGCATCTCCAACTTGACTTGAAGTGCCTTCTCTAAGCAGAGTATTTACTGGTTAGCAGAATATAAGGAGAGAGAGTAACCCCGTGACCACACCGATAACCTTTCAGTTTGTCTATTTCAAATTCAAAAACATTCCAATATGATCATCTGTCAGTGAAATGTTGTATTTCTGGCTTTGTGAGTGTCAACGCGCTCTTTATATTGCTAATAGCCGTGTGATGCAACATACTACTTGTCGAAGAAATTGCAATACCACGCTGCGTTTTTAGGTTAGATTGAGTTTCTTACCCAATGCTTCTGCTGAAGAATCTGCTCTGACGTCACCATCGCGAAAATGGTACTGAGTTCAAAGACAGGCGGAACCTAGGATTTGTACCAGGTCAATGTCGGCTATTCTTTTTGGTAATATTTAATTTGAATATTTTTTTGATAACAACGGGGTGTATATGGTGTGATGAGGTAGGATAGGAGGAGTAGGCGACCAGCTTTTGTCTTTAAAATTTAGTGAGATTGACCTATTTCTTCTCCACCTGATGTTCGGTCGCGGGCGCCCTGTCTCCGCACAACTTAGCTTGTCCTACCAAAATATTACGCCATCAATCCAACATTTCACTTTTTTCTGGATTGTCCAAACTTGACCGTATGGCTGATTGGTTCACGATGGTCGCATGGGGATTGATGTTTCGTTTTTCTAAGAGAGGGCAACTTCCTTTAAAAAGTGATATTTGATATTATTTTGTTTACAATTCATTTGAGAATAACGTTATAGAACTATACTTCTTACCGTTCGGAAAAGTTTATAAATTAAAATTTTAAACCTTATATAAGTGGATTGAAACCAACTGATCAACCTGGACAGGCTAGTCTCAACCAATAGCCCAGAAGCTACGCTCCACGCATGCTCAGTTGATGCTGGCGATCAGGTTTCTCTGTAATGTAAATGATTCGAGAGCCCTGATTGGTCCCTCGTGACCTCACGTTGGTGCAAGATCAGAGACTCCTGTCGTGTCCAGCCCTCCACTATAATAGTGCATATAGCAATTGGTCTCTCGCTACATACAGCTGAACAAGACCCTGGCTTGCACCACTCGGCATGTAATGTTTTGGGCATGTATCACAGTTCCGCAGTTTACAATCTGCCATGTGTAATAATAGAATGGACGAGTGGGTCGTTACACTTTTCTCGTTGATTAGCATTAATTATAGTTTTAGCATAATCAATATTCATTATTGCAGTGTTTGAAGATATAGAAAATTTAAAAATGTGTATTTATTTTATTTACTGAGAAACAGCGTCTTAAATAATTACAGTGGCAAAACGTGGGTCATATTTGCAACTTGATGCAGGGTTATCAGCAGCACAATCACGGCATACTTAAAAGTTCCACATATTATATCATTTAAAGTTCCATGTCAAATTTTCCAATTTCCAACACATTTTTGAAGTTTGAAAGTTTTGATCTTTGAAATTTTTGGAACTTTGAAACTTTGACCAAAGTTTCAAATACTTAATACGTTTTGGAAGTTTGAAAGTTTGAAAATCTAAAGTTTCGAATATCCAATACTATTTGAAACTACAGAAATTTGAGTTATTAAGCGTGCGATTGATCCTATATATATATATATATATATATATATATATATATATATATATATATATATATATATATATATATATATATATATATATATATATATATATATATTTATTGCTTAAATAGGAACAGCTGATAAGCAAATATTTGAGTAGATTTTCTAAAATACATAACAATTAAATTGTAAGCACTTTTCTTCTCTTGGCGAAGATTATTATTAGACAATGATAAATTTGAAATTAGAATTACACTAATCAACGTTGATACTATTCTCTTGAACGAGCGTATGAAACAAGACTGAACGAACAACTCGCCCCCAAGTCAAATCAAACCAACTCTGTTAAACTGCATGCAAAATTGTTGTTTTCTCATCTTTCGAAAGAAAAACATTTTTGTCAGCATTTTCCAAAAGGGATTTGAAACCACCAGACAATGTATCAAAGTTGTCTTCTCTTATTAACCCATTGATACTTAAGAGCTCCTCGAAAAATTGTTGTCAGGATCTAAAGATATTTCTTACGCAATAGCACAATGGACAATGGAGAACAACAAGCAGACCTACCTATTCTTATACACTGCCATTAAAGAAAGGTATATGTACTAAATCATCAAATACTTCCTAAATATGCCTTTCCTGCAAGATTTTACCAACAATATCAGGCTGTATTGACCACAGTGAGCATTAATTGGTTAAGCTCTGGATGTAAAAGGGTTAACCGCTAGTGTTGCTTGGCTTCTTTGCAATCGCCTTTTCCTTTGGCAATAACATATCTGAATACGGAACAGCATGCATAAAACGCCCCCATTTCTTTGATTGTCCTAAATCAATCCTCCTTCTTCCATTCGGTCTAACACCTGAACAGTGATTATGGTGAAGTTTAACCTGTTTATAAGGATCGAGAAGATTGAAGTTGAGTCTTAATTTTAACTCCCACATAAATGCACCATAATCATTCGTTGTGAAATCTATGGAGTCCAATGTTTCCTGTGAAAACGGTTCTGTTTGTACAAACAGCCATCCATCGTGGGACCTGATATACCCAGATGTGTTAACCTGACTACAGTTATGGCCCATCATGACCAAGGGCTGTAGCAGGTAGATACCTGGACACGAGTCACTGGGCTGGTTGATGTCCAAAATATGGAGAGGGTCCTAGGAAGCGTCCAACGGATTTGCTTTAAAACGTACTGCAATTTCCCCCATTGTGATCTCACAAGATCCGGTTCTATGATGAAAATTAAGACTGGTATAGATGCTGCGATGTATAAACAGCAGAGGACTCCAAATATAACCCCTCTCATTTTTTCATCCAAAGTTAAGCTTGATACCAATGAATTACTCACGATGATTTCATAATATACCCCACGGTCTGAAGTTATGGTCAACTCATAACCAGAGATGAGATTCGATGACGAATATGCATGCAGTTTTCTCGACTCAATGGCGCAGTGATAAGATTTCCGGCCTGAGTGCTGGGAGGCATGGGGTACCGAGTTCAATTCCAGGCCGGGGCGAGTAGGAGTTTGATTCCTCTTTAAACTGGGGCAACCACCAAAAACCTTCATTTCTTACTCTTCATTGTCTGCCACCCAAATATAGGGAGAGATTACTTTGGCGAGTTTCATATTCATTTCATATCATCGTTCATGCTATTTGTGTTGTCTGCATATAAATACAAATCTCCCCCTCTTATATGGAACAGGTCACGTTGCTTAATGCAGTTAAGACGCCCGTGTTGAAACACCCAATTTTAAGGGTCGAGGTTTGGGGTCGATGTGTACAAAGAGATCTTCGTATATATAACTGTTTGCAGGTACGCCCTGCTACACGTGTGCCTCTAATTTGAGCGAATAAGTAACATTTCCTCCAATGCAGAATGTAATGTCTATAATCCCTCAGTCTGAAGCTTAGATGATGAAAGGAATGGTTATGTAGCGAGACACCAATTAATATTTGCGATATAGTGAAGAGCTGGACTCATGCCAGGAGTCAAAGATCTGGCATCAGAGCGAGGTCACGTGGAAACAAGGACGAATCAGGGCTCTCATATCGATTACAGTACAGAGAAAACTGATCTCCACCATCAGCTTGGCATGTGCAGAGCACCAATTTGGGCTACCGGTATAAGTTGACACTGGTTGAGGCTAGCTTGTTCGGGTTGGCCGGCTGGTTTTGAATCCACTTGTGTTTGGTCATCTAAGGTCTGAAGATATCGTCAACTCATACCCAAAGTGGAGATCCATTTTATACAAGTACGGTTGTAGATGCAAAGCATCAATAGTCAAAAGGCGGGGCCAAGTTATTTATGAATTTGTGAGGGAACCGGATGTATAAAGAACATTAACATTATAGAGGAAAATAATTTATAATGACTAGATTTGTATCATTTTTGTAGAAATGAAACAAATATCGGAATTCTAGGCGCAAGCTGGAGACTACGAAATATCTTGGGTGCGAAGCTACTTGGGTACGCATCAGTTTGGTTACGAACCAGTTTGGTTACGAAGTCTCCTGATTTCATTCTATACACATAGTAGACTAGTGGCAGTACTATAAGCCGCTTCACGCCAACAATAGATGGTGGGCGATACCAGTCCCTAGTCCGTGACGTGATTGTGAGACTGGCGCTAGTCTATACACACAGTAATTTCTTCTTAGTAATTTTCCTTCCTATACTGAAAAATATACTTTATGTCCGCTTAAAATAGTTTATATATTTGAAAACTTCATGCTAAATTAAATAAGGAAGGCACGATTTTCCGCGTCAAAGGCAACATTTATATTATAACCAATCAGAATAGAGAATTATATTCAGTCCGGCCTCAGGATTTAGAGCACGGAAGTCTCGCCCATGAACATCTCAAAACAGCTTCCCAGGTAGGCGCGGCCTGAGGGCCCCGCCAATGAACAGGGGCAAATACGGTTCCCGAAGACTACTCTCTTGTCCCAATCCTATGATCTTTTCTGCCAAAAAACTCCTATTTCACCAATTTCAATCATGTGTGGTTCAAATATTAACCAAATGACCCGTCATTTTCTATCTATACTTATTAGGAGTATTGTGTAGATGATTCACATATTCTTTTGCTAAATCTAGACTTCTATTTAATTTCTGGCCTTAAAATAAATCTTGAAAAAACAAAGGCCATAAAATTTGGTGTGTCAAGGGATAGTAGGATGACTTTATGTGATGATTTAGATCTAATATGGACCCAGGAATTCACATCCTTGGGTATAGACTATAATATCAAACAACTAAGTAGAATAACAGGCCTTAACTTAGAACATAAAATTCTTGAAATGAAAAAACTGAATTTAGTATGGAAATGCCGAAATTTGACATTAGTTGGGAAAATAACAATAATTAAAACCTTAATGATTTCCAAGATAATTCACATCCTACAACCCTACCAAGACCAAGTGAGGAATTTTTTGATAAAATTTAAAATGCTTTTCTAATTTTTTTATGGCAAGATAAACCCCCGAAATTTGAAACTTCTATTTTAGAAAATTTAACAGCAAATGGAGGTTTACAGTTTCCTGATATCAGGAAAATTGATATGATTATGAAGTATCATGGTTAAAAAGACTATATAAATCAGACAAAGGTTGGGCCGCTACACCCCTGTCTTATGGTCTGGGGAAAATATATGAATATGGTGACTTATTTATGCAGAAGAAACAGACAATTCATAACACTTTTTGGAAGGATGTGGTCTATTCTGTTTATTATGTATATACAAATTCGACGATTAGGAGTTTAGAACATGTTCTTGCAATGCCAATTTGGTACAGTACAAAAATCATCACAGTGAAAATGCAAAGCTGGGTTGATAAAGGTATCCAGACAATTGGCGATATGTTAGACACAGAGGGTCATATTTATTCACTTGAATACTTCAAAAATATTCTGCACCTGAAGAACATACAATCGATTGAAAAAAAAATACAAATAACTATAGGTAACAATCAAATATCGCCTCAAGATAACTTGAGGCCCAGACTTCCTTTTATACTTTATAACATACAGATTGGTACCAAGGGTTACAAAAACATCTACTCTTATCTCCAGACCAAGGGTAATAACACTCTAGTTGAGTTGCAAAACAAATGGTCAGAAAAGATGAATGATAACATAATGCTGGATACCATTTCAAATGCATTCAAGAACGCAAAAAAATATTCTCCAACTGTTTACCAGCATTTTACTCAATTTAAGTTGCTTCATAGGAGAATAGGAAATAACAGATTATTGCACAAAATGAACATCACAGAGACTCCTTGCTGCTTGTTTTGCAACTAAATAGAAACCATTGGGCATATATACCTAGAATGTTCAAATGCTACTCATATTTGGCAATAAGTGGAAAAATGGATTAAATCACTACAATATCAACATTTTAAGATTTCTGATACGGAGAAAAAAAATTTGGGGATAAATACAATAATCAGTTGAAACACTTAGTCATTACAAGTATAAAAGACATCATTTATTTTAAAAGGAAAACTGGTGACAATATGTATTTATCGGATGTTAAAAGGCTAATAGTTAAAAACTTACACATTTTAAAAACACCAAAAATGTCGAAAAATGAGGGCTCTGGTTTCCATGATGAATGGAAAACACTTATTGATAACTTGAGAATTGACCCTGTGACGAGAGTCAGTTGGTATTTATTATAACAAGAAAGTTGCAAACAAGGTCTGAAAATAAAGATAGATCTTTTATTAGTTTTCTCATTGAATGTGATACAAAGAAGATTACTTTCTTCTTGATTGTATTTGTTTATAACAGTATAATAGTACCTTGCTTAGTTTGTTGAATGAATATTTATGGAGAATAAAAATCCTGTTGCATAATGTGTGCAATTTGAAATTTAAAAAAAAATCTAGACTTGCAGTATCCCAGTATCAGATTGATGAAAAACGTGACTTCTCGTTCCAACACTGACTTGGTGTTTATGGAGTGATGTCATTTTCAAACTATCTATATTGATGACATCGTACGATCCAGGCGAACATGCTTGTCAAGGCAAAGTTATTTGTCATTAAATGAACATACATAAACACATATGGACATACTCATTTCCCCCTATTTTGTCAAGCTTTCATCTTGAACAAAGTACACCTTACCTTTAATACTAAAATGTTTGAAGTACACCATTTAACGAACTGTCGAAGGAACTGGCCTAGGTTTGTGTTTTTGTCTCTATGTGCCATCTGTTTAAGGGAATTAATCGTTCCATCTGAATAATATACACGTATCATATAGTCATTTCATTTCTCTTCTTTTCGGGATCGGCAGTTTAGTACATCACTGAATTTGAGAGTTCATGGGATAGGCTGGTTACTGTAGTGTGGGGGCAATTTACAAAGACTAGCCGGCCCCCATGCACTGCACGTGTTTGGATTGTAATTTGAAATAAATAAAGAAAGGTGGAGGAACAGAGTTAACTGATAAATTGGACAGAGAACACACACAAAATACAGAGAACATACTCAAAAATAAGATAAATGATGGTAAGATTAAATAAAAATTAAGGAAAACACAGAGAATGTAAAAATTAGGGGAGAGGCAAGAAATACAAAAAATACAAAGGCAAGAAATATTGCCAGGATGCAAAAAATAAAGTACAAAAAGTAAAAGAATGTGGTGTGTGAGGAAAGAAAACTATAAAAGATTCAAAATACAATAAAGAGGAGAGAAATGTAGGTAAAAGCGTAACAATAAAGAGATAGAGGGAGAGAGATTTAAAAAAGGGTAAAAAAGAGAATGCAAAATAAAATACAGGACAAATTTTGGGAGAGATTTTTTTTTTAAATTCAGGAAATGAAATAAAAATAAATGTGGAGAGAATTCAATAAGATGCACTAATAAACAATGAAAATGAATGAAATGTAAAAAACGCAAAATTATATGAGGTAAAATTACAGGATACAGAAAATATAAAGAGGATATAAAGCGGATGAGCACAGGGAAACAGCAAAGAATAATACACTTATTAAGAGGAGGGAGGATGAAAAAAATGTTCATCTGATTAAATAAGCCTACCTCCTCGTATGGATAACATTGACATATTTGTAAAGTGAGAGTTTCTCAGCCACTCTCAGACCCCAGAAATTATGGCTTGAAATAAATATTTCAGTTAGGCAAGAAAGGGAAATACATCATTGTATATTTTCTTTGTGAAATACATCATAATATATAAACCTAAACATTATTCTGTGTCATTGGTAGGGTTAAAATCTATGTTAAGTAAATGGAAAGATGAGTTAATCACACAACTTGAATCAGATCCACAACAATTGTGCTACTGCGATTTCCTGAAAGATTGTTCGTGTAGCCTACATCGATCTATAACCATCCTAAATGCTAGATACACATTAAAATTATTTTACCACAATCAATGGAATTACATGATGTAAAATTAGTTTCAATGATTTTCAATAGATGGCAGCACTGCCTTAGATTTATGGAACTCTCCGATGCATGAGTTGACCCAGTTTACACCGATGATCGTGGTAGGTCACTCGGCTGGCAGAAACAACTTAAGAAAGCACCCTACTCTATATACACCCGTGTAATTTTCAAAACTTGAATATCTGAAAACTGGGGTATTAAATGAACACAATGATACTTATGATAGTGTATAGGTTACATCTCATAGTTACCGAATAATGATAAACCTATGCATATGTGGGATATGTGGTTACTTTGATGAGATGCAGTACCCTTAAAGAACATGTCTTCCTGTGTTTCGTTTTTTGGCAAAATGTCAAGAGTCACCGTTTACTTGAAAACCGGACTCTATCATTTGATAGTTTGTGTCTTTGGTAAGGTCCAAGGTCCTACCACCACAAGTGTTGAATGTTCCCGGAAGCCTAAAAATACTAACAGCACGCGTGATTTACTACTTTGTTAATGCTGATTATCAGGGACAAATTAAAAAAGGGAAGACCTATAGGGCCCTGCCTTTTCTTCTCTTGTCTGTACCACAATATAAAGTTGCTAGGTCAGAATTCGTTGCGAGTTATCACTATTCATGTGTAACCTTTTGTTTTGATATCTATTCCTAGGGGCCAGCCAAGGACACCACCTAGTGGTGATAATGTAGGTGCATTAGATTATCACCTTAATTATGCCTGCGTTTGAAAAATATATAAAGGTAGGTCTTTAAACATTGAGACCAAGATATGTTTGTACACATTTAAGAGCAGGGAAGTACTACATGTATTCAAAGTGGGAAGGTCTGCTGGGTATTGCAGTAGTGTGGTTCTCTCATCAATAGATGGCACTGCAATTCATACACATCACGGCAAACTCGGTCTCTCTCAAACTCTATTTTGATAAAATAAAGACAAGAGAAGCTGCAGTCATCGAAAATAAACGCCACACAGTTTCCATACGATCCCAGGCTATTGATCCAGGGCGGCAGCTGTGCACGACAAGGGACATGGATCTTAATTGAATTAAATCTCCCAAATACGACTTTCATGTAATGATTTCCCAGATCACATAAATAAACAATCATGTATTGACATTGTTTAACAGCAAACAAGAAGAAACATATAGAAAGTGGTACAGGACACCTCGATAAACGAGTTAAATGAATAAATAACTGCCCCAGAATTTTACCCCCTAACACCTAAATATAGATACACACACAAATATATATATTAATCATAAGCTCCACTCTGATACTAGCAGCTGATTGGTCAATTTCTTTGGTGTACCAGACTGTACATTGCAGTACTAACTTTGAATCAGCCAGCCGCTACTTCGGTCTGTCCTTAGGCAAGGCAGTTTACTTCTCGTTGCCTAGTGCTTCGGATGGCACTTTAATCCGTAGGTCCCGTCTCTCTTGATGTCTATGTCTTGAGGGACGTTAAAGAACGAACTATGCTCGGAAAGTTGACTGACATAGGATCCTCTCTCCTTCAGCCCAACTCCCTTTGGAGGCGGGAGGGTATAAATAGCCTCCTACCTAGTCCACCACCAGATGTCGCCTGGTTGCGAGCAGTCGTAGCTAGGTGTCCTGGGCAAGTGTGTAGAAGTAATTGTAGTTGTGTAGTCCACCAGTAGATGGCGCCTGGTTGCGACAAGTCGCGGCAAGGAGTCTCGTGCATGCGTGTTGACGTAGATGTAGTAATACTTAATAGTAATAGTAGCTAGTGTATATAGTAATTGATTGTAATATTGAAATATGATTTGTAATTGTAATTGATAAATGTAACACAGAGGCTCTAAAAACAGGGCGGGAGTATTCATATAACAAACAACAAACATGGCAGACATTGCTTTTCACATCGCCGCTAGAAATCGTGATTTGGCGTTTAAAAACACACACACTATATTATATATATATATATATATATATATATCTATATATATATATATATATATATATATATATATATATATATATACATATGTATATGTATATGTATATGTACACACACACATATATATATATAATATATATATATATGAACACACACACACATATATATAATATATATATATATATATATATATATATATATATATATATATATATATATATATATATATATATATATATATATATATATATATATATATATATATATATCTATATATATATATATCTATATATTTATATATATATATATATATATATATATATATATATATATATATATATATATATATATATATATATATATATATATATATATATATATATATATATAGATAGATAGATAGATAGATAGATAGATAGATAGATAGATAGATAGATAGATATATACATACTAGTATATATATATATATATATATATATATATATATATATATATGATTATATATATATATATAATAATATATATATATATATATATATATATATATATATATATATATATATATATATATATATATATATATATATATATATATATATATATATATATATATATATATTTATATATATATATAAAGGTGTCTTTTTCGGCGCCTTAATCCTAATGAAAGATACCCGTGTTTAGTTAAGGACCAGTTTTGTTAACATGTTGTCACTATATTTCAGGTGACCGTTCAAGCACAAGATGAGGATGAATGCGTACGTACCATTGTCAAATCTTTAGCCATCTGTTTTACGTATTAATCTAGACATAGACACATCCAATCACAGGATTTGACTTCCACAAATATAATGGTTATCTAAGATGGCTTTAAAGTGTATGGATTGGTAATAAAATAATGATCCTTTTACATGTAATTCTCCCAGGGTGAAAGCATTTTGTGATGCTCTCAATGTCTTTATTACTCTCTAACGGCCTTTTGCAGTACATAATAGAAATACAATAATATCATTCTAAAGACAATTATAACCATCAACAATGTTGTCAGAGTTACAAAAATATACATACACAGTACACCCATAAAGATATGCAAGTCAATAGTATACATGTAATATATCTGTTTACTGTTATATATAAACTAGGTATATACAGACAGTTCAAATCAGCCGTATCAATATTTTCACTTACCACATCTGGAAGAGATGTGTTCTCCCTCATGCCCAAGTAAACAAATTTGGCAACTGTCATTCACAACTTTCTATCATTTGTATTCAATAATTGAGTCATTTCTAAGTGCTACAGCTAGTTCTATAGTATTTTGGTAAAACTTTTCAACACCATAACTTTCAAATAGGAAGTGAAATTCATCACCGAGAAGCCAACACTGCTGCCGAAGTGGCGCCAAGCTTTATGTAGCAAGATGATTCATATATATCTACTTGCTTATGTTTGTTTGAGTCTAATGAATGCTTCTATGCTCTACTCAAACACTATAGGCAATGCGGCGTTTAGTGCTATGGTATAAGCTTAGAAAGGCATCATGACTAGATCACCATATACCGGCAAGAAAACGACTTTGTTGACTTGGTATTCACCAAACATTGAGTTTTGTTTTTGCCAGGTAGACAGCAGCGAGTTGAGAGAATCGCTTTTTCATAGCCACACACCCACATTCCACTAAAGCAAAGAGCGGTAAGTATCCAAGCCATAAAAATCACTCCGTGTGAAGTAGACACAGACCCAGCCAGTAAATCAAAGACAGACCCACCCTCTAAGCCAGACTCGACGTGCCCGCCCCAACTACAGGAATGCAGACGTGAGTCGTGATACCCTGCCTCCCTCGCAAAGAAAAACAAGTATTATTTTTCTTTAATTTTAAAATTTTGTATCACAAACAATTTCGGTTAACTAAGCGATAAGCTGACACTACTAATGAAACTATCTTCATAGCTTTACCAAACGTTTACCACGAGAACATCTCTTCCTCATTTTGTGATTTATCGTTCGTTTGCCGCCTTCTCAGCTTAAACGTATCTAACCCTTTATTCTAAGACAAAAAGTAAGTGTAGAATATGTAGGGCTACTTGACGAACTAGGACAGTGATCTCTCTCTCTCTCTCTCTCTCTCTCTCTCTCTCTCTCTCTCTCTCTCTCTCTCTCTATATATATATATATATACATATATACACACACACCACACACACACACACACACACACATATATATATATATATATATATATATATATATATATATATATATATATATATATATATATATATACATATATATATTTATATATATATATATATATATATATATATATATATATATATATATATATATATATATATATATATATATATATAAATATATAAATATATATATATATATATATATATATATATATATATATATATATATTTATATATATATATATATATATATATATATATATATATATATATATATATATATATATATATATATATATATATATATATATATATATATACATATATATATATATATATATATATATATATATATATATATATATATATATATATATATATATATATATATATATATATATGTATATATATATATATATATATATATATATATATATATATATATATATATATATATATATATACATATACATGATGTCCGTACAGTAACAAACTATAGACAGTATATTGATGAATGATATTCTGTTATACATTTATGACATGATACGAGCATAAGTGCTATATTGTACATTTTGACGATATACTGATTTATTATATACCTACTGCTCATTCTCTGCTGTGATTGGTCAGATCATGGTCACATGACCACCTTACAAAAGTGATATTGGGGTGCATTATCAATTTCCAACACTGACTCAGAGCTAACAGGTTCATGTGCTCAATTCTCCACTTCAACTCTTGAAAAGGAAGCCAACAGAAGTGAATTGAGACAAGGAACTCACAAGAGTTTGGGCTTCTTGCAAAAAAACATGATTAGGAAGGGAATTAGTTAAACACATTTTTAAATTAAATGAATAAATCATTAAATTTCTACAACTAATGCATGTGACTTCTTCGGGTATTTATAGTATTTTGATTAGCAATATTACTGCACTCGGCGCAAGCGCCTCGTGCAATATCATTTTTCAGAGTGCAATAAAAATTGATATTGCACTCACCCAAGTGCCATATTTGTATAATATTGGAAAATGTAAAAGGCATATATTGAATATGTAGACATTGCTATCATGTTATCTGTGTATGTGTTATTTTGCCTCAAAATAAACTATTAATCTATGTCATTTCCTTTCAAATTGTTGTTTTCTTCCTTTTAAAAAACAAAAATATTTCTGTAGGAAGAGAGAGAGAGGAAGAGAGGAAGAGAGAGAGAGGAAGAGAGAGAGAGGAAGAGAGAGATAGAGATAGAGTTGTTAAGTTAGATTTTCATGTTGAGCTTGTGTCACCAAGAACTTTTCGATGCACTATATATTCAACAAGAATATTGTGTAAGCATGGCAAATATTTGGCCAGAACTGTTTATCAGATCACTACCGAAACCCTTACCAGTTACAATCAATTTTAAACAGAATGGCTAACTCAATAATTTATCCATTCCAATGCCACAGACATGTATATGTGAGTATGTGGTAACATAACCTAGAGAACCATGCACGCATATATGTGTGGAGATGATCAAATTCTTTGAAAGAAGTTCCTGTCTTGCAAAGAACCTTTCATTGTTCGAGAATTTTGCAATACGCTGTCAGAATGTTATGATTGATTCAAGGTTCATTTTAGCATGTTACATGACTATGGTGAAAAAAAATTGTGGAAGATCACCAATCATGAACAACTTGGTATTGCATTTTTGTCAATAATACCCATTTTGATTTGGAATCAGACATTTGAGGGAAAAAGTAAAATATTTTGGGAAACGAAGGAAGGAGTTTATTACCTGAACTACTGAAGACAAGACCAAAACGCTAGTTTTTCTTATTTTGCTGGCTAATTCCAGAGGATAATTAAGTACCGTCAAAACTGGGAATCATGTTGATTCAGCAGATTTTGGTTTAGAAGTCGTTATTCTGGGTGTAATATAGTTAACCGCTAGTCTTGCCTGGTTTCTTTGCAATTGTCTTGTCTTTTGGCAGAAAAATGTCTGAATACGGAACACCATGAGTGAAACGCCCCCATTTCTTTGATTGTCCTTTATCAATCCTCCTTCTTCCATTCGGTCTAACACCTGAACAGTGATTATGGAGAAGTTTTACCTGTTTACAAGGATTGAGCAGATTGAAGTTGAGTCTGAATTTTAACACCCACATTAATGCAGATTCCGCACCATTATCATTCGTTGTGAAATCTATGAAGTCCAAATTGTCCTGTGAAAACGGTTCTGTTGGTACAAATAGCCATCCATCGTGAGACTTGACATATGGAGTTCCACAGTGCACACGTGCACCGGCCACTTTGCACCTAAACCAAGTTCTGGTTAGAGCGTAGAAAACGCGATTTTCTCTCATGTATCCGGGATCTATCAACTGAAATCCATCTCCGAGAAAGGTATCGGCATTTATGAACATGGCAGTTCGGTTCAAAAGGTGAGTTGAAATGAAGGAAAACGCATCCTTATACCGTACTGTTTGAACGTCTAGTGGTAGAATCGTTAGTTTTCTGGTGTTGTTAAGACCTAGATTTGTGACGTATTCCACACTTTCTGCTGGGCTGCACGTTGAGAGGAGATAGACTGCACACACGTTGGCATGCATAAGGTTAAAATTGATACATTCCCTGTACTCTGCAATACGGGTTGGGATGTTTTGCGGGTTTTTGTATCCTAATGTGTTAACCTGACTACAGTTATGGCCCATCATGACCAAGGGCTGTAGCAGGTAGATACCTGGACACGAGTCACTGGGCTGGTTGATGTCCAAAAGATGGAGAGGGTCCCAGGAAGCGTCCAACAGATTTGCTTGAAAACGTACTGCAAAGTTCCCCCATATATCCGGTTCTATGATGACAATTATGACTGGTATATATGCTGCAACGGAAAGACAGCAGATGATTCCTAACCAGATCCCTCTCATTTTGCCACTGGTGTTTAGCTTGATACTAATTAATTACATATACTCACGATGATTTCATGGTAAACCCAACCCTCTGAGGATATCGTGAAGCTTTAACCAGAGATGAGATGGGACCAGGAAAATGCTTGCTGTTGCCTTGTCTGTTGACTCCTCCAATCTGGAACAAATGACGTCAGGTTGCAATTTAGGCAAAGGTTGCAGGTAAGGGAAAGGTACCCTTCTTGCTCACCTTTGCGGAACACGTTATAGTCCCTTAATACAGTACTAAATCGGATATGCTTGTCATTCGAGACAATATGGCTTTGTTATGTAAAACGATATGGCTCGAAGCTTTGACCCTACAGGTCGTGTCATGTGTACATTCTACTGGCGTATTAGTGTTCATAAGTGTGTTTAGTTTGGTGATTTCTCCCATTCTCTAAATGTTGTAATATATCCCTAAGATTTTAGATGTAACAGTTTATTCAAAACAGTAGTATTGCTGCAAGGTATGCATCTTTTTCTTGAAGCCCCATTTTTGACAACTTTGGTTTTATCATTGTTGATAGCTAAGCCAGATATTTTTTGAACCATTTTGATATACGCAAAAAGAAACTTCAAACTGTCCAAATGTTGAACTAGTGCATAGGTGGTCTTTTGCCGAGGTTTAGCTAGTCAATTTTACAATAAAAAAGTTATTACTCCTTCAATTGTGGGAGAAACAGCACTCAAGGCTCGTCCTAAGACACAAAATGACTTACGTACTTGTGCAAGATTCCGTCAAATTCCGTCCACTCGTCATGGAACATCTATATCCTAGAATCGGTACTACGGACAAGGAGGGGGGGTTTGCTAATTGAGTAAAATCTGCAGTTGCCTAGGTCTACGCTGTATATGGTCGCTAAATAGGCTCGGAGACATATATAAAACTCATGTACCCTATTTCATAATTCTATGACTAAACATATCTTACTTTTCTGTTTCCCCCTTAAGTTGTTAAGATGCGTTTTCTGTCTGGTAGTTTAAGAATATATAGTGGAGCCTTCGAAATTTCTACCTGAGTGAATTACGACTTCTACAATCCCAGCTATTGGAAATTGCTATCATAAAACGATCCCCACTAAACAAAAGCAAATGTGTAGGTTTGTTATAGCACTGTTGCTGTAATACTTATATATCAAACACGTTCATAGATGGAACCCATTGGAACATCCCACAGTATGGCAATGGATGAAGGTCTACAAAGGAATTAGTGGAGGTCACAACAGAAGAATAGAATTGTGGGCCTGGGCATGGGATATAAGGTGTGACTTCGAGTCCTCCTTTATTAAAATGCCCAAGGATATACTTACCTTTGAATAGAAAATATTACTGTCACCGATTTGTCAATGCTATCATAACACCACAAAACCGATGGGAAACCTAGATTCATGATTACCTGTTATAACCGTCTTCATTCGATGGTTGGTTTGGTTAATTTTATACAAATATGACATCCGTGTGGGGTTTCCACCAGGCGACAATCCTCTCGAGAGGTGTTATTCCGGGTGGAAACCCCACACGGATGACATATCTGTTTTATTATACCAAACAAATACAACACACAAAATGGGGGAAAATTACAAACACCAGAGATTTTGGATAAATACTCGTCGTCTGCTTTGTTGAACTAGTTTCACCGGTAGGTCACTCGGCAAACTCCGTAGGTGTTCGGCCTAGCGGTTATTATTCTTCGGGCTAGCGGTGATCATTCAACTAATTCATGGCTGTTGCCGTGAATTATTCAACTATTTCATAAGCTGTTAAGGACATCAGCCTGTCACTTAGGAGTGAGGAAATCATGACGATTAATCCATGGCCCTTGACCAACCAGAATCAAGAATCTTCACGTGAGGTATAATAAAGTTGATTATGAAATACACACCTATTTTTATCCCTAAAGGTTATTTTGTCCTGCTCTGTACATGTGAACCCTTCCACCCCGGCAGTCAAAATGGGGGACCATCCAGGTAATATCTGTCTAACAAAATCATATCTTAGGAGTTTCAAATGGGGAAATGTAAAAAATAAATAGAATAAAAACAACTCTTATTTTATGAATTCTGCAAAACTCTAAATAAAAATGGTTCAACCCAAGTGACGTCCAGGGTTAGTATATCATTTGGTTTTCATTTCGTCACTGCGGCTGAGGCGTGATCATCTAGTTTTAAGTGAGGGATGAAACAGGTGAAGAGGTGAAAATGAGAGAGAGAGAGAGAGAGAGAGAGAGAGAGAGAGAGAGAGAGAGAGAGAGAGAGAGAGAGAGAGAGAGTTAGTTGTCAAGTTAGATGTTCATGTTCAACTTGTGTCACCAAGAAATCAGCGATGCATTACATGGTTGGCAAGACCCATTAATGATTGCAGCCGCCAAAAGCAGGCTTACTTTTTTGACAAAAACGTTAAGGTGTAAGTATGGCAAAGAATTAGTTGTAAGTATGGCAAAGAATTAGTTGTAAGTATGGCAAAGAATTTTTCCCTTCCAATGCCAAACACGCATGTATCTGTACTTGGTAACATAGCCTCGAGAACCATGCACCCATATATGCGCGGAAATGTATTTTTAAACAAGTTCCTGGTTCGCTAAGACCCATTCATAGTTCAAGACCTGGGTAATATGCTGTTGGAAAGGTATGCTTGATTCATTATTCATTTCAACATGTTACGTGACTATAGTAAACCAAGACTTTCTAAGATAAGAAAACATAAACAACATAGTACTGAATTTTGGCCAATAATACCCACTAGACATTGGGATAAGAAATTCCGAGTACCTGGTGGTCTAGATTGCTACAAGTCTGTGTTATCTTGCTCTTTAACCTGAGTTGACTTCACTCCAGGTTTATTGCTTAATAAATGCTCAATGGTAGTCTGTAACACAGTTACTGCGAGTTACCAACTGCAAGTCATGAAAACTGTGGTGTCCATTGTTTGAGAGAGACACTAAAACTACTCCACACCCAGTTTATTTAGTGAAATTATAGGGGTTATTATCCTTAACCCAGCCTGAGAACCACGGTACTTGTTGTCGAGATGCTGGGCCATGGATCACTATGACCCAGATAGAGCCCCGTTGAATAAGGTATTGGGAGGACATTACACTTACAGAGAGGGGGATGGCAAGTGTTGTGGCAGGGCGCTTATCAAGGCCGCAGGATGAGTAGAAAATGACAGTGTAATAAGGATCCGTGCGCCCAAAAAGTGAGTGGCGGGCGCACGTATCAAAGCCCATAGTACAGTTGGAAGGTGCATGAATTGGGCACTGATCAACAGGTGGGGAAGTATCGAAGGGCAAATAGAAGGTGAATGGGTGGAAGTTGCATTGAATAATAGGCATGTGCAGCAAGTGTGCGTGCAGGTGACTACCAACATATATATACATATATATATTTATATATATATATATATACATATATATATATATATATATACATGTATATATATATATATATATATATATATATATATATATATATATATATATATATATATATATATATATATATATATATATATATATATATTAAAGAATTTCTCAACTTGCCGACTGCATCTATGTATCAAAGTGCCATCCAAAGCATTTGGAAGCTAGAAATAAACTATCTTGCAAAATCTTGCAAAAACAAAAATAGAATTATAGGTCGACCGTATTTGATACTGCAACCTTTGACACTCAAAGCCGATACGCTATCGATGATTCCATCGAGTCATGTTATCCGAACATGCATAAAAACAAATTAATAGTCATAATTTGGTATCGTGCCTAACACACCGAAAAGATCTTGTTATTTACTATTTGGGCATTTTTATTTATAACCCTCCAAATTTAGATACGTCCCCCCTACCTTATCGTGTCAACATGTGGATCCATAATCGTCCAGTATATGCTAACTAAGATGGCCCCATTCTTATGGTATACAGATCATTCGAATGTCGTTGGAAACCAATTAAGAGATTACGAGCGCCAAAACAACTGAAAAATCTTCGCCGATCTCCTGACTTTATGCCTTTGCAAATAAAAAAGACAATAGTAAATATATATACATGCGTTTATTAAGCGAGAGGTTCATCACATTAGATAATTCCTATGGCCATTTTAATTAACCACCCCCACATTCAGATACGGCCCCAAAATGAATGTGATCTACCTTATCCATGTTGGCGTCTCTACAGTAAACACAAGTATCGAAGTGGCGCCCAGCTTTATGTAGCAAGATGATTCTTATATATCTACTTGCTTACGTTTGCTTGAGTCTAATGAATGCTTCTATGCTCTACTCAAACACTATAGGCAATGCGGCGTTTAGTGCTATGGTATAAGCTTAGGAAGGCATCATGACTAGATCACCATATACCGGCAAGAACACGACTTTGTTGACTTGGTATTCACCATACATTGAGTTTTGTTTTTGCCAGGTAAACATTGGCAGCGAGTTGAGAGTATCGCTTTTTCCATAGCCACACACCCACATTCCACTCAAGCAAAGAGCGGTAAGTATCCAAGCCATAAAAATCACTCCGTGTGAAGTAGACACAGACCCAGCCAGTAAATCAAAGACAGACCCACCCTCTAAGCCATACTCGACGTGCCCGCCCCAACTACAGGAATGCAGACGTGAGTCGTGATACCCTGCCTCCCTCGCAAAGAAAAACAACTATTATATTTCTTTATTTTAAAAATTTTGTATCAAAAATTATTTCGGTTAACTAAGCGATAAGCTGACACTACTAATGAAAATATCTTCATAGCTTTACCAAACGTTTACCACGAGCACATCTCTTCCTCATTTTGTGATTTATCGTTCGTTCGCCACCTTCTCAGCTTAAACATATCGAACCCTTTATTCCAAGACAAAAAGTAAGTGTAGAATATATAGGGCTACTTGACGAACTAGGACAGTGATCTCTCTCTCTCTCTCTCTCTCTCTCTCTCTCTCTCTCTCTCTCTCTCTCTCTCTCTCTCTATATATATATATATATATATATATATATATATATATATTTATGTATATATATATATATATATATATATATATCCATATATATATATGATATATGTATATATATATATATATATATATATATATATATATATATATATATATATATATATATATATATATATATATACATTATACATATTTATATATATACATATTCATATATATATATATCCATATTATACACAAGTATTGTGTATAAGTGCTATATTGTACATTTCTGACGATTTACTGATATTTTTGAAAATATAAAAGGCATATATTGAATATGTAGAAATTGCTATCATGTTATCTGTGTATGAGTTATTTTGCCTCAAAATAAACTTTTAATCTATGTTATTTCTTTTCAGATTGTTAGTATCTTCCTTTTAAAAAACAAAAATATTTCTGTAGAGAGAGAGAGAGAGAGAGAGAGAGAGAGAGAGAGAGAGAGAGAGAGATTTGTTAAGTTAGATTTTCATGTTGAACTTGTGTCACCAAGAACTTTCCGATGCACTATGTATTCGGCAAGAATATTGTGTAAGCATGGCAAAGATTTGGCCTGAACTGTTTATCATATCACTACCGAAACCCTTACCAGTTACAATCAATTTCAAACAGAATGGCTAACTCAATAATCTATCCCTTCCAATGCCACAGACGTAATGCATATGTGAGTATGAGGTAACATAACCTAGAGAACCATGCACGCATATATGTGTGGAGATGATCAAATTCATTTAAAGAATTTCCTGGCTCGCAAAGACCCTTTCATAGTTCGAGAATTTTGCAATTAGCTGTCAGAATGTTATGATTGATTCAAGGTTCATTTTAGCATGTTACATGACTATTGTGAAAAATATTTGTCTAAGATCACCAATAATGAACAACCTGGTATTGAACCTTTGCCAATAATCCCCACCACGATTTGGAATCAGACATTTGTGGGAAAAAAGTGAAATAATTTGGGAAACAAAGAAAGGAGTTTATTACCTGAACTACTGAAGAAAAGACCAAAAAGCTTGTTTTTCTTATTTTCCTGGCTAATTCCAGAGGATAATTAAGTACTGTCAAAACCGGGAATCATGTTGATTCAGCAGATTTTGGTTTAGAAGTCGTTACTCTGGGTGTAATATAGTTAACCGCTAGTCTTGCCTGGTTTCTTTGCAATTGTCTTGTTTTTTGGCAGAAAAATGTCTGAATACGGAACACCATGCATGAAATGCCCCCATTTCTTTGATTGTCCTAAATCAATCCTCCTTCTTCCATTCGGTCTAACACCTGAACAGTGATTATGGAGAAGTTTTACCTGTTTACAAGGATTGAGCAGATTGAATTTGAGTCTGAATTTTAACACCCACATAAATGCAGATTCCGCACCATAATCATTCGTTGTGAAATCTATGAAGTCCAAATTGTCCTGTGAAAACGGTTCTGTTGGTACAAATAGCCATCCATCGTGAGACTTGATATATTGAATTCCACAGTGCACAGCGGCTGCTTTGCACCTAAACCAAGTTCTGGTTAGTGCGTAGAAAACGCGATTTTCTCTCATGTATCCGGGATCTATCAACTGAAATCCATCTCCGAGAAAAGTATCGGCATTTATGAACATGGCAGTTCGGTTCAAAAGGTGAGTTGAAATGAAGGAAAACGCATCCTTATACCGTACTGTTTGAACGTCTAGTGGTAGAATCGTTAGTTTTCTGGTGTTGTTAAGACCTAGATTTGTGACGTATTCCACACTTTCTGCTGGGCTGCACGTTGAGAGGAGATAGACTGCACACACGTTGGCATGCATAAGGTTAAAATTGATACATTCCCTGTACTCCGCAATACGGGCAGGTATGTTCTGCGGGTTCTTGTATCCTAATGTGTTAACCTGACTACAGTTATGGCCCATCATGACCAAGGGCTGTAGTAGGTAGATACCTGGACACGAGTCACTGGGCTGGTTGATGTCCAAAAGATGGAGAGGGTCCCAGGAAGCGTCCAACGGATTTGCTTGAAAACGTACTGCAAAGCTCCCCCATAGTGATCTCACTAGATCCGGTTCTATGACGAAAATTAGGTCTGGTAGATATGCTGCAACAGATAGACAGCAGAGGACTCCAATCATGATCCCTCTCATTATGCAACTGGTGTTTAGCTTGGTAATAATTAATTACATATACTCATGATGATTTTGTGATAAAGCCAACATTCTTCAAGTTTTAACCAGCAATGAAATGGGATCAGGAAAATGCTTGCTTGTTGCTTTGTCTGTTGCCACATCCAATCTGGAACAAATGACGTCAGGTTGCAGGTAAGGGAAAGGTACCCTACTTGCTCACCTTTGTGGAACACGTAATAGTCCCTTAGTACAGTACTAAATCGGATATGCTTGTCAATCGAGACAATATGGCTCTGTTATGTAAAACAATATGGTTCGAAGCTTTGACCCTACAGGTCGTGTCATGTGTACATTCTACTGGCGTATTAGTGTTCATAAGTGTGTTTAGTTTGGTGATTTCTCCCATTCTCTAAATGTTGTAATAAATCCCTAAGATTTTAGATGTAACAGTTCATTCAAAACAGTAGTATTGCTGCCAAGGTATGCATCTTTCTCTTGAAGCCCCAATTTTGACAACTTTGGTTTTATCATTGTTGATAGCTAAGCCAGATATTTTTTGAACCATTTTGATATACGCAAAAAGAAACTTCAAACTGTCCAAATGTTGAACTAGTGCATAGGCGGTCTTTTGCCGAGATTTAGCCAGCCAATTTTACGATAAAAATAGTTTATTACTCCTTCAATTGTGGGAGAAACAGCACTCAAGGCTCGTCCTGAGACACAAAATGACTTACTTGTGCATGATTCCTTCAAATTCCATCCACTCGTCATGGGACATCTATATCTTGGAATGTTCGGTACTACGGACAGGGAGGGGTGGGGGGGGGGGGGGGGGGTGCTAATTGAGTAAAATCTGCAGTTGCCTAGGTCTACGCTGTGTATGATCGCTAAATAGGCCCGGAGACATATATAAAACTCATGTACCCTATGTCATAATTTTATGACTTAAGATATCTTACTTTTCTGTTTCCCACTTAAGTTGTTAAGATGCGTTTTCTGTATGGTAGTTTAAGAATATATAGTGGAGCCTTCGAAATTTCTACCTGAGTGAATTACGACTTCTTCAAACCCAGCTATTGGAAATTGCTATCATAAAACGATCCCCACTAAACAAAAGCAAATGTGTAGGTTTGTTATAGCACTGTTGCTGTAATACTTCTATATCAAACACGTTCGTAGATCGAACCCATTGGAACATCCCACAGTATGGCAATGGATGAAGGTCTACAAAGGAATTAGTGGAGGTCACAACAGAAGAATAGAATTGTGGGCCTGGGCATAGGATATAAGGTGTGACTTCGAGTCCTCCTTTATTAAAATGCCCAAGGATATACTTACCTTTGAATAGAAAATATTACTGTCACCGATTTGTCAATGCTATCACAACACCACAAAAACGATGCGAAACCTAGATTCATGATTACCTGTTTTAATCGTCTTCATTCGATGGTTGGTTTGGGTAATTTTATACAAAAATGACATCCATATGGGGTTTCCACCAGGCGACAATCCTCTCGAGGGGAAGTTATTCCTGGTGGAAACCCCACACGGATGACATATCTGTTTTATTATACCGAACATATACAACACACAAAGGGGGAAAAATTACAAACACCAGAGATTTTGGATAAATACTCGTCGTCTGCCTTGTTGAACTAGTTTCACCAGTAGGTCACTGCGCAAACTACGTAGGTGTTCGGGCTAACGGTAATTATTCTTCGGGCTAGCGGTGATCATTCAACTAATTCATGGCTGTTGCCGTTTATTATTAAACTATTTCATAAGCTGTTAAGGACAACAGCCTGCCACTTAGGAGTGAGGAAATCATGACGATTAATCCATGGCCCTTGACCAACCAGAATCAAGAATCTTCACGTGAGGTATAATAAAGTTGATTATGAAATACACACCTATTTTCATCCGTAAAGGTTATTTTGTCCTGCTCTGTACATGTGAACTCTTTTACCCCCGGCAGTCAAAAGGGTGGACCATCCAGGTAATATCTGTGTAACAAAATCATATCTTAGGAGTTTCAAATGGGGAAATGTAAAAAATAAATAGAATAAAAACAATGCTTATTTTATGAATTCATCAAAACTCTAGAGAAATGGTTCAACCCAACTGACGTCCAAAGTAAGTATATAATTTTTTTTTTTTTTTTGTTTTCATTTCGTCACTGCGGCTGAGGCGTGATCAGTTAGTTTTAAGTGAGGGATGAAACATGTGTAGAGGTGAAAATCGGAGAGAGAGAGAGAGAGAGAGAGAGAGAGAGAGAGAGAGAGAGAGAGAGAGAGAGTTAGATTATCATGTTCAACTTGTGTCACCAAGAACTCAGCGATGCATTACATGGTCGGCAAGACCCATTAATGATTGCAGCCGCCAAAAGCAGGCTTACTTTTTTGACAAAAACGTTGAGGTGTAAGTATGGCAAAGAATCTTTCCCTTCCAATGCCAAACACGCACGTATCTGTATTTGGTAACATAGCCTCGAGAACCATGCACGCATATATGCGCGGAGATGTGTTTTTAAACAAGTTCCTGGTTCGCTAAGACCCATTCATAGTTCGAGACCTGGGTAATATGCTGTTGGAAAGGTATGCTTGATTCAATATTCATTTCAACAGGTTATGTGACTATAGTAAACCAAGACTTTCTAAGATAAGAAAACATGAACAACAAAGTACTGAATTTTGGCCAATAATACCCACTAGAAATTGGGATAAGAAATTCCGAGTACCTGGTGGTCTCGATTGCTACAAGTCTGTGTTATCTGGCTCTTTAACCTGAGTTGACTTCACTCCAGGTTTATTGCTTGATAAATGCTCAGTGGGGACACACTTGAGCAGTAGTCTGTAACACAGGTACTGTGAGATACCAACTGCAAGTCATGAAAACTGTGATGTCCATTGTTTGAGAGAGACACTAAAACTACTTCACACCCAGTTTATATAGTGACATTATAGGGGGCATTATTCTTAACCCAGCCTGAGAACCACGGTACTGGTTGTCAAGATGCTGGCCCATGGATCACTATGACCCAGATAGAGCCCCGTTGAAAGAGGTATTGGGAGGACAGTACACTTACAGAGAGGGGGAAGGCAAGTGTTGCGGCAGGGCGCTTATCAAGGCCGCAGGATGAGTAGAAAATGACAGTGTAATAAGGATCCGTGCGCCCAAAAAGTGAGTGGCGGGCGCACGTATCAAAGCCCATAGTACAGTTGGAAGGTGCATACATAGGGCACTGATCAACAGGTGGGGAAGTATGGAAGGGCAAATAGAAGGTGAATGGGTGGAAGTTGCATTGAATAATAGGCATGTGCAGCAAGTGTGCGTGCAGGTGACAATACCAACATCATCGGGAACATATCATTTAATTACATATTAAAATTAATATTTACATTCATTAAACTATATATTTTCTTGAAGAAATTCTAAGCTTTATCACTTAAGATATTTTTCCTGTTGAAAGCAACAAGCTGACCACTTAACAGATCTCATATTCTATGTGAAGGCTAGGCATTAGTACACCCATTAAACTATATATATATATATTGAAGAAATTCTCAACTTGCCGACTGCATCTACGGATTAAAGTGCCATCCGAAGCTAGAAATAAACTATCTTGCAAAATTTGGAAGCTAGAAATAAACTATCTTGCATAAACAAAAATAAAATTATAGGTCGACCGTATTCGATACTGCGACCTTTGACACTCCAAGCCGATACGCTATCGATGAGTCCGTCGAGTCATGTTATCCAAACATGGATAAAAACAAATTAATAGTCATAATTTGGGATCATGCCTAACACCAGAGATTTTGATTAGAGGGATTGGTAAGAATAATCTACTGCCTGATCTTAAAAAAATATAGATAAAATATTTTTTAACTAAATTCCCTCATTAAAATACTTTTAATGAAATTTCTCATATGTATTCTTTTCACATGGTAAGTTTGAAGTTTGTAGATTGAATAGTTTGTGTGGAATCTTCCATTACTTATAAACAAGTCCCTTAAGAAATTGTGACATCTCTTGCAACCAGGGAGTTTTCTGAAAACTCCCAGAATGCAATGCTGTTATGACATCATAAGACAGCATCGCATTCAGGTGTACAGGTGTGCATACCATCAGGATGCACCTATGGATTTATTAACGAATTATACATTATTTGGATGGAACCTAACCATAGCTTAAGTAAGTGTTGTAGGAATCCTAGTATTTTCATGTTGAAATGCAGCACAGAAATATTTTTTTTCAATTTTTCAAAATCCTGTGATTTTCAGTGACGGCCATTTTTTTCACATTTCTTTGTACCCATAGAGCTTTCTAATCTGAATCTAAAAACATATTGCCTATTTACTATATTACATAGAATTTTTTTTTCTGGAAGATAGTATTGTAAACTTAATTTTAAGCCATGTTTCAGAACCAAATTTTGTCTATTTTTTTTGTTATGATTTTTTACTTTCAACAGCATATTAATTTTGGTTCATTTACACCATGCCAAGTTGAAAAAGAGCCTCTAGTTGTTATCTAACTCCTCCCAAGCCTTTTGTTAGAAAAGTCTAAAACTTAATATCATATAAGTAGAGATATATGTTCAAGGGAACCTGGTATTTTGTTACTGAAATACAATTCAGAAGTATCTGTTTTCATGTCCGGAAAATCCTGATTACTCCAGTGTTATTCAGTGGCGGCCATTTTTTTTTTCAGATTCCATTGTCTCAATATGTTTCTAATTTGTATGTATTATGTAACTGTCTATTCATTACACTATCTACGATTGTTTCCTTGGAAGAAAACAATTATAACTTAACTTTAAGCTATCTTTCAGTTTTTAAAGGGTTATTTTTCATATAACAGATTACTTATCTTATCCCAAACCAGGGAGAATGGATAAGTATGTATGTGCCTGTCTGCCTGACCAAACTTCACAAGTGCAATTCTATACTCAGGGTTTCTTATTGTATGACTGGCTGGCCTGCTAATCTTTTCAATTGGCATTTATTCTGAATTGATGTTTGTCTGTTATTTTGAAGCCACAAAACAATGCTGTACAGATTTAATGGCAAAGCAATCTTTGATTCCCCAAAGCTAGCTCAATATATCCAATATTTAGCCAGATATCTAATTAAGCAGGGGTCATCTCAGTCACTTGATACTGGGTTTGGATTAAATGAGGGCTTAAAATATGTTAAAGTTTAATCAAAGTGATCACATTATGCAGTAAATCAAGTAAATTAAGTATGCAATGAACCTAGATGTTTACAGTATGCAAGAGCATGCTAGACTGAGAAGTGAGTCTAGCCAGTGCATGCATGTATCTATTTAAGCTGCGGACCTGCTGTCATTTGCTACTGAAATCTAGCCATTCTATACATGCAACTGTATTTTAGGTAGTCGCATATCCTTTCAATAAACGTCTCTGCTAACACACCGAAAGAAATCTTGTTATTTACTATTTGGCCATTCTTATTGATAACCCTCCAAATTTAGATACGTCCCCTAAATATTTTCGACCCCCCTACCTTATCGTGTAAACATGTGGATCCATAATCGGCCAGTATACGCCAACTAAGATGGCCCCATTCTTACGGTATACAGATCATTCGAATGTCGTTAGAAACCAATTAAGAGATTACGAGCGCCAAAACAACTTTAAAAACTTCTCCGATCTCCTGACTTTATGCCTTTGCAAATAAAAAGACAATCGTAAATATATATACATGCGTTTATTAACTGAGAGGTTCATCACATTAGATAATTCCTATGGCCATTTTTATTAACCACCCCCACATTCAGATACGGCCCCAAAATGAATGTGATCTACCTTATCCATGTTGGCGTCTCTACAGTAAACATACTAATCCAATATGGCGGCTGTTACATGATGTCCCAAATCGGCTCTAGACTAGACGATTGTCGTTAAAAACCAATTAAGAGCGCCAAAACAACTGAAAAGAATTTGGCGATCTACCGACTTTATCCCGTTGCCGATGAAAACACAATTATAATGAATATAACTATACGCGTTTTCAAGTCTTTAAATCTACGGCATCTCCGATTTCTCCGGCAAACATCTCTGGGTGTGTTCAGATTGCAACATTTGCGAACGTTTCACTTTTCCAGCTGCTTATTCGCCTACGGTTGAACATCGCGTCCAGAAACTGACTCAAATGTGTACATCCTTAGCAGACGTTCGTGCTCTGTCCCATGGTTCGACAAAAGTATCAGCCCGCTTGCCCAGGCAAGTGATTTTTTTGAAAAAAGGGCTTTCGGGCAAGTACATTTTATTTTTCACTTGCCTGAATGGGCAAGCTGAGCACCACACATTTTTCATGTAGAAAAATGGCACAAATACCCAGAAATATGCTAACAAAGCAACAAAATTTAAAAGAAAATGATTTTACAATCATTAAATCCATGAGAAATAATACATGACATTCTGACATACGTTATAACTTATTTCGGGCGAGTCAGAAATTATGTCAGGCAAGTTAAAATCATAAACTACTTGCCCGGCATGGTAAGTTAATTCTGAAACTTATGTTGGTGCCTGTGTCCATACATCATTTGTGGATATATAAGGGCACTATACAAACCTCCCCATTACGCAGTCAAAACATGTTTCTTTAAATGTGCTCTAATCCAATGTGATACAAATACACTTTTCCTTGCCTAACGAATCCCCTTCACCAAAATTCAGGATCAACCTGTGATCCGTAATAAACCCTACTGACGTTTAATACTGACAATATTATGATAAAATACTGACGTTTTGCTTTAAAATGTTGCTGTTTTTTTCCTTAAAGAAAGGCTTAAGGCAATATTCCTTTAAGCGGTAAGTGAATCACATTATAACCATCCCAGTACCAAAACCATATGAATACAAAGTTACCTATCAATGGCTCCCCATCAAAGAAAAGTTTTTCCGTACAAACAGTTACGAAAAAAGTTAAAAAAAAAAAGAATATGGATTTACTACATTGTTGGCATTTAACTCTTAGCGTCATTAAGATATGATAGACACACTGTTGATAAAGATGATAATAGGTTATTAAACCATTTCTATTTTTAAATGGTGTTTATATTTCTCCAACATGTCAACAAACGAAATAGCTCATGGATGATTACAGGGCTCCAACACATGAGAAAATATAATAGTACATATATGTGGATACAAATATATTGACATATATATATATATATATATATATATATATATATATATATATATATATATATATATATATATATATATATATATATATATATATATATATATATATATATATATATATATATGATTGTAACTGGGAAGGGTTTCGGTAGTGATCTGATAAACAGCATAGCATGGCAAAGATTTGGCCAGAACTGTTTATCAGATCACTACCGAAACCCTTCCCAGTTACAATCAATTTCAGACAGAATGGCTAACTCAATAATTTATCCCTTCCAATGCCAAAGACGTAATGTATATGTGAGTATGAGGTAACATTACCTAGAGAACCATGCACGCATATATGTGTGGAGATGATCAAATTCATTTAAAGAAGTTCCTGGCTCGCAAAGACCCTTTCATAGTTCGAGAATTTTGCAATACGCTGTGAGAATGTTATGATTGATTCATGGTTCATTTTAGCATGTTACATGACTATGGTGAAAAAAAATTGTCGAAGATCACCAATCATGAACAACTTGGTATTGAACTTTTGCCAATAATCCCCATTACGATTAGAAATCAGACATTTGTGGGAAAAAGTAAAATATTTTGGGAAACAAAGGAAGGAGTTTATTACCTGAACTACTGAAGACAAGATCAAAAAGCTTGTTTTTCTTATTTTCCTGGCTAATTCCAGAGTATAATTAAGTACTGTCAAAACCGGGGATCATGTTGCTTCAGCAGATTTTGGTTTAGAAGTCGTTACTCTGGGTGTAATATAGTTAACCGCTAGTCTTGCCTGGTTTCTTTGCAATTGTCTTGTCTTTTGGCAGAAAAATGTCTGAATACGGAACAGCATGAATGAAACGCCCCCATTTCTTTGATTGTCCTAAATCAATCCTCCTTCTTCCATTCGGTCTAACACCTGAACAGTGATTATGGAGAAGTTTAACCTGTTTACAAGGATTGAGCAGATTGAATTTGAGTCTGAATTTTAACACCCACATAAATGCAGATTCCGCACCATTATCATTCGTTGTGAAATCTATGAAGTCCAAAATGTCCTGTGAAAACGGTTCTGTTGGTACGAATAGCCATCCATCGTGAGACTTGATATATCGACTTCCACAGATCGAATCGGCCACTCTGCACCTAAACCAAGTTCTGGTTAGAGCGTAGAAAACGCGATTTTCTCTCATGTATCTGGAATCTATCAACTGAAATCCATCTCCGAGAAAGGTATCGGCATTTATGAACATGGCAGTTTGGTTCAAAAGGTGAGTTGAAATGAAGGAAAATGCATCCTTATACCGTACTATTTGAACATCTAGTGGTAGAATCGTTAGTTTTCTGGTGTTGGTCAGACCTAGATTTGTGACGTACTCCACACTTTCCGCTGGGCTGCACGTTGAGAGGAGATAGACTGCACACACGTTGGCATGCATAAGGTTAAAAGTGATGCATTCCCTGTACTCTGCAATACGGGCAGGTATGTTTTGCGGGTTTTTGTATCCTAGTGTGTTAACCTGACTACAGTTATGGCCCATCATGACCAAGGGCTGTAGCAGGTAGATACCTGGACACGAGTCACTGGGCTGGTTGATGTCCAAAAGATGGAGAGGGTCCCAGGAAGCGTCTAACGGATTTGCTTGAAAACGTACTGCAAAGTTCCCATATAGTGATCTCACTATATCCGGTTTTATGACGTAAATTAGGACTGGTATAGATGCTGCAACGGATAGACAGCAGAGGACTCCAAATACAATCCCTCTCATTTTGCAACTGGTGTTTAGCTTGATACTAATTATTTACATATACTCACGATGATTTCATGATAAACCCAACCTTCTGAGGATATTGTGAAGTTTTAACCAGAGATGAGATGGGATTAGGAAAATGCCTGCTGTTGCCTTGTCTGTTGACTCATCCAATCTGGAACAAATGACGTCAGGTTGCAAGTCAGTGAAAGGTACCAGGGGAGGATACAGGCCTGTACTTGACTGGTGCCAAAACTGAAACCGCTCGACACTAGCGGCCAGGGGTCCGCTCAAGGCCCCCAGAAGCCCAAGGGTTTTCGATGCTCTGAGAGGCATTCTCAGCCATTCCTGACACTTGAAATTATAAATTATTTTGACTTACTTTTCACGAAATTTAATTGTATTTCTAGTGTTTCTTAGCCATATACAGAACCACTCATTACTCACTACTGATCTTTGCAATGGTTTTCATAATAAAAGGGTAAAATAATTCTTTATTTCTGAAACTGTAGTGATTTTTTTCATATTACACTTTACATTCACTTCCCCCAAAGAACGGGAATTGTGAATACCTCCAAGACCCTCCAAAAAATATCACATTTACTTATTTTTGATTAGCCCAATCGGCCATCAAACAGTGGGCAAACAAATGAAATTATATCTTGTCATTGTCCAAATCAACCCAATTAAAGTTTATTTTCAATTACATTTTTCAATTTTTTAATGCCCACGTAGCTAGAAAATATGGTTTAAAAACTGTGCCCTAGGGGTGGGATAACTGACAAAAATGTGCACTAGACGTTTGGACTTCGCAAAATAGCCTGAGGGCAGGAGGTCAGAACACTATCCCTGCCCCTCCCCCTCACAGGGATTCAATTAATTGGTGCATTTACCTGGTTAATACTTAATGCGCTCGTTCCAAAAATGGCTAAAGAGCAATTGGATACGGGTATATGTTGGCCAGTATAACCTTGGATTAAGACTTGTGGTTGTTCATCTAAGGAATAATCTACCATTAATGTTACAAAAAAAATCTGATCCCTGAATGTTTATACTTTTATACCAAGTTCTCGAAGTCATCTTCCACTTTAAAGTAAAGTGATGATTTCAGTTGTCCAGCTGTGGCATGATTCGCAACACTCAACGATGCCATCGTAAGCGCTGGTAAACAACCATCGTCGATGGTTGCTTATCAGCGCTCTTAGCGCCGAGTATAATCACGCTGCCGCGTCTGATTGATAGTCATCCTCAAAAGGAGTTACTACCTCTCCTGGCCAATATCGTCCGTCCTCATCAATTCCCCATGGGGACTCATGATGCCAGGCAGCCGGCGAGAACAATGCTGAGTTGATAGTTCCTAAATCCACCCATCCCAGTACCGTACCCTACTTGCTCACCTTTGTGGAACATGTTATAGTCTCTTGGTACAGTAAATCGGATATGCTTGTCATTCGAGACAATATGGCTCTGGTACATAAGACGATATGGTTCGAAGCTTGACCTTACACGTCGTGTCATGAGAACATTCTACTGGCGTATTAGTGTTCCTAAGTGTGTTTAGTTTGGTGATTTCTCCCATCCTCTAAATGTTGTAATAAATCCCTAGGATGTTAGATGTAACAGTTCATTCAAAACAGTAGTATTGCTGCCAAGGTATGCTCCTTTCTCTTGAAGCCACAATTTTGACAACTTTGGTTTTATCATTGTTGATAGCTTAGCCAGATATTTTTTTAACCATTTTGTAAAACGCAAAAAGAAACTTCAAACTGTCCAAATGTTGAACTAGTGCATAGGCGGTCTTTTGCCGAGATTTAGCCAGTCAATTTTACGATAAAAAAGTTTATTACTCCTTCAATTGTGGGAGAAACAGCACTCGATCAAGGCTTGACCTAAGACACAAAATAACTTACTTGTGCAAGATTCCTTCAAATTCCATCCACTCGTCATGGGACATCTATATCTTGGAATGTTCGGTACTACGGACAGGGAGGGGGGGGGGGGGGGAGTGCTAATTGAGTAAATTCTGCAATTGCCTAGGTCTACGCTGTGTATGATCGCTAAATAGGCCCAGAGACATATATAAAACTCATGTACCCTATGTCATAATTTTATGATTAAACATATCTTACTTTACTGTGTTCCCCTTAAGTTGTTCAGATGCGTTTTCTGTATGGTAGTTTAAGAATATATAGTGGAGCCTTCAAAATTTCTACCTGAGTGAATTACGACTTCTTCAATCCCAGCTATTGGAAATTGCTATCATAAAACGATCCCCACTAAACAAAAGCAAATGTGTAGGTTTGTTATAGCACTGTTGCTGTAATACTTCTATATCAAACACGTTCATAGATGGAACCCATTGGAACATCCCACAGGATGGCGATGGATGAAGGTCTACAAAGGAATTAGTGGAGGTCACAACAGAAGAATAGAATTGTGGGCCTGGGCATGGGATATAATGTGTGACTTCGAGTCCTCCTTTATTAAAATGCCTAAGGATATACTTACCTTTGAATAGAAAATATTACTGTCACCGATTTGTCAATGCTATCATAACACCACAAAACCGATGGGAAACCTAGATTCATGATTACCTGTTATAACCGTCTTCATTCGATGGTTGGTAAGGTTAATTTTATACAAATATGACATCCGTGTGGGGTTTCCACCAGGCGACAATCCTCTCTAGAGGTGTTATTCCGGGTGGAAACCCCACACGGATGACATATCTGTTTTATTACACCAAACAAATACAACACACAAAATGGGGGAAAATTACAAACACCAGAGATTTTGGATAAATACTCGTCGTCTGCTTTGTTGAACTAGTTTCACCGGTAGGTCACTCGGCAAACTCCGTAGGTGTTCGGGCTAGCGGTCATTATTCTTCGGGCTAGCGGTGATCATTCAACTAATTCATGGCTGTTGCCGTGAATTATTCAACTATTTCATGAGCTGTTAAGGACATCAGCCTGTCACTAAGGAGTGAGGAAATCATGACAATTAATCCATGGCCCTTGACCAACCAAATCAAGAATCTTCACGTGAGGTATAATAAAGTTGATTATGAAATACACACCTATTTTTATCCCTAAAGGTTATTTTGTCCTGCTCTGTACATGTGAACCCTTCCACCCCGGCAGTCAAAATGGGGGACCATCCAGGTAATATCTGTCTAACAAAATCATATCGTAGGAGTTTCAAATGGGGAAATGTAAAAAATAAATAGAATAAAAACAACTCTTATTTTATGAATTCTGCAAAACTCTAAATAAAAATGGTTCAACCCACGTGACGTCCAGGGTTAGTATATCATTTGGTTTTCATTTCGTCACTGCGGCTGAGGCGTGATCATTTAGTTTTAAGTGAGGGATGAAACAGCTGTAGAGGTGAAAATGAGAGAGAGAGAGAGAGAGAGAGAGAGAGAGAGAGAGAGAGAGAGAGAGAGTTAGATGTCAAGTTAGATGTTCATGTTCAACTTGTGTCACCAAGAAATCAACGATGCATTACATGGTTGGCAAGACCCATTAATGATTGCAGCCGCCAAAAGCAGGCTTACTTTTTTGACAAAAACGTTAAGGTGTAAGTATGGCAAAGAATTAGTTGTAAGTATGGCAAAGAATTAGTTGTAAGTATGGCAAAGAATTTTTCCCTTCCAATGCCAAACACGCACGTATCTGTTTTTGGTAACAGAGCCTCGAAAACCATTCACCCATATATGCGCGGAGATGTGTTTTTAAACAAGTTCCTGGTTCGCTAAGACCCATTCATAGTTCGAGACCTGGGTAATATGCTGTTGGAATGGTATGATTCATTATTCATTTCAACATGTTACGTGACTATAGTAAACCAAGACTTTCTAAGATAAGAAAACATAAACAACATAGTACTGAATTTTGGCCAATAATACCCACTAGACATTGTGATAAGAAATTCCGAGTACCTGGTGGTCTAGATTGCTACAAGTCTGTGTTATCTGGCCCTTTAACCTGAGTTGACTTCACTCCAGGTTTATTGCTTAATAAAAGCTCAATGGGGACATACTTGGGCAGTAGTCCGTAACACAGTTACTGCGAGTTACCAACTGCAAGTCACGAAAACTGTGGTGTCCATTGTTTGAGAGAGACACTAAAACTACTTCACACCCAGTTTATATAGGGACATTATAGGGGTTATTATCCTTAACCCAGCCTGAGAACCACGGTACCGGTTGTCGAGATGCTGGGCCATGGATCACTATGACCCAGATAGAGCCCCGTTGAATAAGGTATTGGGAGGACATTACACTTACAGAGAGGGGGATGGCAAGTGTTGCGGCAGGGCGCTTATCAAGGCCGCAGGATGAGTAGAAAATGACAGTGTAATAAGGATCCGTGCGCCCATAAAGTGAGTGGCGGGCGCACGTATCAAAGCCCATAGTACAGTTGGAAGGTGCATGAATAGGGCACTGATCAACAGGTGGGGAAGTATCGAAGGGCAAATAGAAGGTGAATGGGTGGAAGTTGCATTGAATAATAGGCATGTGCAGCAAGTGTGCGTGCAGGTGACTACCAACATATATATATATATATATATATATATATATATATATATATATATATTATATATATATATATATATATATATATATATATATATATATATATATATATATATATATATATATATATATATATATATATATATATATATATATATATATATTAAAGAAATTCTCAACTTGCCGACTGCATCTATGGATTAAAGTGCCATCCGAAGCATTTGTAAGCTAGAAATAAACTATCTTGCAAAATTTGGAAGCTAGAAATAAACTATCTTGCATAAACAAAAATAAAATTATAGGTCGACCGTATTCGATACTGCGACCTTTGACACTCCAAGCTGATACGCTATCGATGAGTCCGTCGAGTCATGTTATCCAAACATGGATAAAAACAAATTAATAGTCATAATTTGGGATCGTGCCTAACACCAGAGATTTTGATTAGAGGGATTGGTAAGAATAATCTACTGCCTGATCTTAAAAAAATATAGATAAAATATTTCTTAACTAAATTCCCTCATTAAAATACTTTTAATGAAATTTCTCATATGTATTCTTTTCACATGGTAAGTTTGAAGTTTGTAGATTGAATAGTTTGTGTGGAATCCTCCATTACTTACAAACAAGTCCCTTAAGAAATTGTGACATCTCTTGCAACCAGGGAGTTTTCTGAAAACTCCCAGAATGCAATGCTGTTATGACATCATAAGACAGCATCGCATTCAGGTGTACAGGTGTGCATACCATCAGGATGCACCTATGGATTTATTATGGAATTATACATTATTTGGATGGAACCTAACCATAGCTTAAGTAAGTGTTGTAGGAATCCTAGTATTTTCATTGTGAAATGCAACCCAGAAATTTTTCAAAATCCTGTGATTTTCAGTGACGGCCATTTTTTTCACATTTCTTTGTACCCATAGAGCTTTCTAATCTGAATATAAAAACATATTGCCTATTTACTATATTACATAGAAATATTTTTTTTCTGGAAGATAGTATTGTAAACTTAATTTTAAGCCATGTTTCAGAACCAAATTTTTTTTGTTATGATTTTTTACTTTCAACAGCATATTTATTTTGGTTCATTTACACCATGACAAGTTGAAAAAGAGCCTCTAGTTGTTATCTAACTCCTCCGAAGCCTTTTGTTAGAAAAGTCTGAAACTTAATATCATATAAGTAGAGATATATGTTCAAGGGAACCTGGTATTTTGTTACTGAAATACAATTCAGAAGTATCTGTTTTCATGTCCGGAAAATCCTGATTACTCCAGTGTTATTCAGTGGCTGCCATTTTTTTTTCAGATTCCATTGTCTCAATATGGTTCCAATTTGTATGTATTATGTAACTGTCTATTCATTACACTATCTACGATTGTTTCCTTGGAAGAAAACAATTATAACTTAACTTTAAGCTATCTTTCAGTTTTTAAAGGGTTATTTTTCATATAACAGATTACTTATCTTATCCCAAACCAGGGAGAATGGATAAGTATGTATGTGCCTGTCTGCCTGACCAAACTTCACAAGTTTGTCTATTACCTTGAAGCCACAAAACAATGCTGTACAGATTTAATGGCAAAGCAATCTTTGATTCCCCAAGGCTAGCTCAATATATCCAATATATAGCCAGATATTTAATTAAGCAGGGGTCATCTCAGTCACTTGATACTGGGTTTGGATTAAATGAGGGCTTAAAATATGTTAAAGTTTAATCCAAGTGATCACATTATGCAGTAAATCAAGTAAATTAAGTATGCAATGAACCTAGATGTTTACAGTATGTAAGAGCATGCTATAGACTGAAAAGTGAGTCTAGCCAGTGCATGCATGTATCTATTTAAGCTGCGGACCTGCTGTCAGTTGCTACTGAAATCTAGCCAATCTATACATGCAACTGTATTTTAGGTAGTCGCATATCCCTTCAATAAACGTCTCTGCTAACACACCGAAAAAAATCTTGTTATCTACTATTTTGCCATTTTTATTGATAATCCTCCAAATTTAGATACGTCCCCTAAATATTCTCGACCCCCCTACCTTATCGTGTAAACATGTGGATCCATAATCGGCCAGTATACGCTAACTAAGATGGCCCCATTCTTACGGTATACAGATCATTCGAATGTCGTTAGAAACCAATTAAGAGATTACGAGCGCCAAAACAACTTTAAAAACTTCTCCGATCTCCTGACTTTATGCCTTTGCAAATAAAAAGACAATAGTAAATATATATACATGCGTTTATTAACTGAGAGGTTCATCACATTAGATTATTCCTATGGCCATTTTTATTAACCACCCCCACATCCCGGGGGGGCACTTGGGTATTTAGGGGGGCGCATACGTTCGTTATTAAAATTAAAAAATACCCCTAAAGCACTGATTTCTGGCCAAAAAAGCCCCCTTATTTTAATAAAACGCTGATTTTTTCCACTAAATAAACACCCGTTCTTTTATCAAAACACTGACATTGGATGAACGGGAACACGTATTTTAACTTAAGATTTTATAATCCTCTGCGTGTTTAGCGGCAGCAAGTGGCGGCAGCAAACTCGGAAGCCCAGTCACTTCTGGAGTCACTCGGCGTCAGAGCTGCGGATATTTCGTGGATTGTAAAGGGATTTTGACCCCCATACTTCGTACCTGGGTACAAAAAAGTACCCTTCTTTTACAAAATCGCGGACATGCAGAGGTCTTAAAAAAAGACCCCTTCTTCGGCGAAATACGTAACGAAGGTGCGGCCCCCCTCTGTACCTGAGTGCCCCCCCCCCCGGGCCCCACATTCAGATACGGCCCCAAAATGAATGTGATCTACTTTATCAATGTTGGCGTCTCTACAGTAAACATACTAATCCAATATGGCGGCTGTTACATGATGTCCCAAATCGGCTCTGGACTAGACGATTGTCGTTAAAAACCAATTAAGAGCGTCAAAACAACTGAAAAGAATTTGGCGATCTACCGACTTTATCCCGTTGCCGATGAAAACACAATAATGAATATATCTATATGCGTTTTCAAGTCTTTAAATCTACGGCATCTCCAATTTCTCCGGTAAACATCTCTGGGTGTGTTCAGATTGTAACATTTGCGAACGTTTCACTTTTCCAGCTGCTTATTCGCCTACGGTTGAACATCGCGTCCAGAAACTGACTCAAATGTGTACATCCTTAGCAGACGTTCGTGCTCTGTCCCATGGTTCGACATAAGTACCAGCCGCTTGCCCAGGCAAGTGATTTTTTTGAAAAAAGGGCTTTCGGGCAAGTACATTTTAGTTTTCACTTGCCTGAAAGAGCAAGCTGAGCACCACACATTTTTTATGTAGAAAAATGGCACTAATACCCAGAAATATGCTAACAAAGCAACAAAATTTAAAAGAAAATGGTTTTACAATCATTAAATCCATGAGAAATAATACATGACATTCTGACATATGTTGTAACTTATTTCGGGCGAGCCAGAAATTATGTCAGGCAAGTTGAAATCATAAATTACTTGCCCGGCATGGTAAGTTAGTTCTGAAACTTATGTTGGTGCCGGTGTCCATACATCATTTGTGGATATATAAGGGCACTATACAAACCTCCCCATTATGCAGTCAAAACATGTTTCTTTAAATCTGCTAAAATCCAATGTGATACAAATACACTTTTCCTTGCCTAACGACTCCCCTACACCAAAATTCAGGATCAACCTGTGATCAGTAATAAACCCTACTGACGTTTAATACTGACAATATTATGATAAAATACTGACGTTTTGCTTTAAAATGTTGCTGTTTTTTCTTAAAGAAAGGCTTAAGGCAATATTCCTTTAAGCGGTAAGTTAATCACATTATAACCATCCCAGTACCAAAACCATATGAATACAAAGTTACCTATCAATGGCTCCCCATCAAAGAAAAGAGTTTTTTCCGTACAAACAGTTACGAAAAAAGAAAAAAAAAAAAGAATATGGATTTACTACATTGTTTGCATTTAACTCTTAGCGTCATTAAGATATGACAGACACACTGTTGATAAAGATGATAATAGGTTATTAAACCATTTCTATTTATAAATGGTGTTTATATTTCTCCAACATGTCAACAAACGAAATAGCTCATGGATGATTACAGGGCTCCAACACATGAGGAAATATAATAGTACATATATGTGGATACAAATATATTGACATATATATATATATATATATATATATATATATATATATATATATATATATATATATATATATATATATATATATATATATTATATATATATATATATATATATATATATATATATATATATATATATATATATATATATATATATATAAATATATATATATATATATTTATGATTGTAACTGGGAAGGGTTTTGGTAGTGATCTGATAAACAGCATAGCATGGCAAAGATTTGGCCAGAACTGTTTATCAGATCACTACCGAAACCCTTCCCAGTTACAATCAATTTCAGACAGAATGGCTAACTCAATAATTTATCCCTTCCAATGTCAAAGACGTAATGTATATGTGAGTATGTGGTAACATAACCTAGAGAACCATGCACGCATATATGTGTGGAGATGATCAAATTCATTTAAAGAAGTTCCTGGCTCGCAAAGACCCTTTCATAGTTCGAGAATTTTGCAATACGCTGTGAGAATGTTATGATTGATTCATGGTTCATTTTAGCATGTTACATGACTATGGTGAAAAAAAATTGTCGAAGATCACCAATCATGAACAACTTGGTATTGAATTTTTGCCAATAATCCCCAATACGATTTGGAATCAGACATTTGTGGGAAAAAAGTAAAATATTTTCGGAAACAAAGGAAGGAGTTTATTACCTGAACTACTGAAGACAAGACCAAAAAGCTTGTTTTTCTTACTTTGCTGGCTAATTCCAGAGGATAATTAAGTACTGTCAAAACCGGGAATCATGTTGATTCAGCAGATTTTGGTTTAGAAGTCGTTACTCTGGGTGTAATATAGTTAACCGCTAGTCTTGCCTGGTTTCTTTGCAATTGTCTTGTTTTTTGGCAGAAAAATGTCTGAATACGGAACACCATGCATGAAATGCCCCCATTTCTTTGATTGTCCTAAATCAATCCTCCTTCTTCCATTCGGTCTAACTCCTGAACAGTGATTATGGAGAAGTTTTACCTGTTTACAAGGATTGAGCAAATTGAAGTTGAGTCTGAATTTTAAGACCCACATAAATGCAGATTCCGCACCATAATCATTCGTTGTGAAATCTATGAAGTCCAAATTGTCCTGTGAAAACGGTTCTGTTGGTACAAATAGCCATCCATCGTGAGACTTGATATATTGAATTCCACAGTGCACAGCGGCTGCTTTGCACCTAAACCAAGTTCTGGTTAGAGCATAGAAAACGCGATTTTCTCTCATGTATCCGGGATCTATCAACTGAAATCCATCTCCGAGAAAAGTATCGGCATTTATGAACATGGCAGTTCGGTTCAAAAGGTGAGTTGAAATGAAGGAAAACGCATCCTTATACCGTACTGTTTGAACGTCTAGTGGTAGAATCGTTAGTTTTCTGGTGTTGTTAAGACCTAGATTTGTGACGTATTCCACACTTTCTGCTGGGCTGCACGTTGAGAGGAGATAGACTGCACAAACGTTGGCATGCATAAGGTTAAAATTGATACATTCCCTGTACTCCGCAATACGGGCAGGTATGTTTTGCGGGTTTTTGTATCCTAATGTGTTAACCTGACTACAGTTATGGCCCATCATGACCAAGGGCTGTAGTAGGTAGATACCTGGACACGAGTCACTGGGCTGGTTGATGTCCAAAAGATGGAGAGGGTCCCAGGAAGCGTCCAACGGATTTGCTTGAAAACGTACTGCAAAGCTCCCCCATAGTGATCTCACTAGATCCGGTTCTATGACGAAAATTAGGACTGGTAGATATGCTGCAACAGATAGACAGCAGAGGACTCCAAGCATGATCCCTCTCATTATGCAACTGGTGTTTAGCTTGGTAATAATTAATTACATATACTCATGATGATTTTGTTATAAAGCCGACATTCTGAGGATAACCTGAAGTTTCAACCAGCGATGAAATGGGATCAGGAAAATGCTTGCTGTTGCCTTGTCTGTTGCCACATCCAATCTGGAACAAATGACGTCAGGTTGCAGGTAATGGAAAGGTACCCTACTTGCTCACCTTTGTGGAACACGTAATAGTCCCTTAGTACAGTACTTAATCGGATATGCTTGTCATTCGAGACAATATGGCTCTGTTATGTAAAACAATATGGTTTGAAGCTTTGACCCTACAGGTCGTGTCATGTGTACATTCTACTGGCGTATTAGTGTTCATAAGTGTGTTTAGTTTGGTGATTTCTCCCATTCTCTAAATGTTGTAATAAATCCCTAAGATTTTAGATGTAACAGTTCATTCAAAACAGTAGTATTGCTGCCAAGGTATTCATCTTTCTCTTGAAGCCCCAATTTTGACAACTTTGGTTTTATCATTGTTGATAGCTAAGCCAGATATTTTTTGAACCATTTTGATATATGCAAAAAGAAACTTCAAACTGTCCAAATGTTGAACTAGTGCAGAGGCGGTCTTTTGCCGAGGTTTAGCCAGTCAATTTTATGATAAAAAAAGTTTATTACTCCTTCAATTGTGGGAGAAACAGCACTCAAGGCTCGTCCTAAGACACAAAATGACTTACTTGTGCAAGATTCCTTCAAATTCCATCCACTCGCCATGGGACATCTATATCTTGGAATGTTCGGTACTACGGACAGGGAGGGGTGGGGGGGTGCTAATTGAGTAAAATCTGCAGTTGCCTAGGTCTACGCTGTGTATGATCGCTAAATAGGCCCGGAGACATATATAAAACTCATGTACCCTATGTCATAATTTTATGACTTAACATATCTTACTTTTCTGTTTCCCCCTTAAGTTGTTAAGATGCGTTTTCTGTATGGTAGTTTAAGAATATATAGTGGAGCCTTCGAAATTTCTACCTGAGTGAATTACGACTTCTTCAAACCCAGCTATTGGAAATTGCTATCATAAAACGATCCCCACTAAACAAAAGCAAATGTGTAGGTTTGTTATAGCACTGTTGCTGTAATACTTCTATATCAAACACGTTCGTAGATGGAACCCATTGGAACATCCCACAGTATGGCAATGGATGAAGGTCTACAAAGGAATTAGTGGAGGTCACAACAGAAGAATAGAATTGTGGGCCTGGGCATAGGATATAAGGTGTGACTTCGAGTCCTTCTTTATTAAAATGCCCAAGGGTATACTTACCTTTGAATAGAAAATATTACTGTCACCGATTTGTCAATGCTATCACAACACCACAAAAACGATGCGAAACCTAGATTCATGATTACCTGTTTTAATCGTCTTCATTCGATGGTTGGTTTGGGTAATTTTATACAAAAATGACATCCGTATGGGGTTTCCACCAGGCGACAATCCTCTCGAGGGGAAGTTATACCTGGTGGAAACCCCACACGGATGACATACCTGTTTTATTATACCGAACAAATACAACACACAAAAGGGGGAAAAATTACAAACACCAGAGATTTTGGATAAATACTCGCCGTCTGCCTTGTTGAACTAGTTTCACCCGTAGGTCACTGCGCAAACTACATAGGTGTTCGGGCTAACGGTAATTATTCTTCGGGCTAGAGGTGATCATTCAACTAATTCATGGCTGTTGCCGTTTATTATTCAACTATTTCATAAGCTGTTAAGGACAACAGCCTGCCACTTAGGAGTGAGGAAATCATGACGATTAATCCATGGCCCTTGACCAACCAGAATCAAGAATCTTCACGTGAGGTATAATAAAGTTGATTATGAAATACACACCTATTTTCATCCCTAAAGGTTATTTTGTCCTGCTCTGTACATGTGAACTCTTTTACCCCCGGCAGTCAAAATGGGGGACCATCCAGGTAATATCTGTGTAACAAAATCATATCTTAGGAGGTTCAAATGGGGAAATGTAAAAAATAAATAGAATAAAAACAACTCTTATTTTATGAATTTATCAAAACTCTAAAGAAAAATGGTTCAACCCAACTGACGTCCAGGGTTAGTATATCATTTTTTGTTTTTTTTTTGTTTTCATTTCGTCACTGCGGCTGAGGCGTGATCAGTTAGTTTTAAGTGAGGGATGAAACAGGTGTAGAGGTGAAAATCGGAGAGAGAGAGAGAGAGAGAGAGAGAGAGAGAGAGAGAGAGAGAGAGAGAGAGAGAGAGAGAGAGAGTTAGATTGTCATGTTCAACTTGTGTCACCAAGAACTCAGTGATGCATTAAATGGTCGGCAAGACCCATTAATGATTGCAGCCGCCAAAAGCAGGCTTAATTTTTTGACAAAAACGTTAAGGTGTAAGTATGGCAAAGAATCTTTCCCTTCCAATGCCAAACACGCACGTATCTGTATTTGGTAACATAGCCTCGAGAACCATGCACGCATTTATATTTATATTTCTCCAACATGTCAACAAACGAAATAGCTCATGGATGATTACAGGGCTCCAACACATGAGAAAATATAATAGTACATATATATGGATACAAATATATTGACTCTATGTATTTGAATTAAATACTTTGTGATATATATATATATATATATATATATATATATATATATATATATATATATATATATATATATATATATATCCATATATATATATATATATATATATATATATATATATATATATATATATATATATATATATATATATATATATATATATATATATATATATATATATATAAATACAAGGCATTTTCTAGGTTTCCAATCATAACTTTAAAATTGGAAAGATTGTAGTCTTCCAATCCAAGTTCTAGGATCCATTCGTTAACTTCAGACCATTACTAGAAACCTCATAGTTTAGAAGCATATCTTTCACTGAAACTCACTAACCATAATGAAGTGTTGTTAATTACTTCTATATCAAGAACCGCATCCGATTCCCACAAGACCAATGCCCTTTTAATAATGTCCTTCCAAAAAGTATTGGATGTTGCTTCTGTAATATGTTCAATCCAAAATCAGGCATTCCATCTAGTTCGAAATCTTTTTGCATGATAGTACATTAACCGTTTGACTTGAGAAATCTTCTCAATCAATTTGCCTTTAATGTTTTGTTAAAACGTACTATATCATGTAATAATAAAATACATAACATTCTGCAAGTGTATTGCAAAATTCTCGAACTATGAAAGGTTCTTTGCGAGCCAGGAACTTCTTTAAATGAATTTGATCATCACCACACATATATGCGTGCATGGTTCTCTAGGTTATGTTACCACATACTCACATATACATTACGTCTCTGTCATTGGAAGGGATAAATTATTGAGTTAGCCATTCTGTTTGAAATTGATTGTAACTGGGAAGGGTTTCGGTAGTGATCTGATAAACAGCATAGCATGGCAAAGATTTGGCCAGAACTGTTTATCAGATCACTACGGAAACCCTTACCCGTTACAATCAATTTCAAACAGAATGGCTAACTCAATAATTAATCCCTTCCAATGCTGGCTAATTCCAGAGGATAACTAAGTACTGTCAAAACCGGGAATCATGTTGATTCAGCAGATTTTGGTTTAGAAGTCGTTACTCTGGGTGTAATATAGTTAACCGCTAGTCTTGCCTGGTTTCTTTGCAATTGTCTTGTCTTTTGGCAGAAAAATGTCTGAATACGGAACAGCATGAATGAAACGCCCCCATTTCTTTGATTGTCCTAAATCAATCCTCCTTCTTCCATTCGGTCTAACACCTGAACAGTGATTATGGAGAAGTTTAACTTGTTTACAAGGATTGAGCAGATTGAATTCGAGTCTGAATTATAACACCCACATAAATGCAGATTCCGCACCATTATCATTCGTTGTGAAATGTATGAAGTCCAAAGTGTCCTGTGAAAACGGTTCTGTTGGTACGAATAGCCATCCATCGTGAGACTTGATATATCGACTTCCACAGATCGAATCAGCCACTCTGCACCTAAACCAAGTTCTGGTTAGAGCGTAGAAAACGCGATTTTCTCTCATGTATCTGGAATCTATCAACTGAAATCCATCTCCTAGAAAGGTATCGGCATTTATGAACATGGCAGTTCGGTTCAAAAGGTGAGTTGAAATGAAGGAAAACGCATCCTTATACCGTACTGTTTGAACGTCTAGTGGTAGAATCGTTATTCAAGTACAATATTTTAACCCAAGGGTGAAGTACATTTAATGAAATAATTCCTGATTTTTACTAGTGCTCAGACTTGGCCGAATTTTCTTTATCGATATATCGTCCCAGATGACGATGATTATTGATAAAAACAATAATTTGGAAACTTGAAGCGGCGCGGAACTTATCCTTATTCCCCTCCTTTCATGTAAATGCTCCATGATTCATGAATGCTATCTCATGTCATCACCATCATCTTCATAAGTCATGCTAGTTTGAAAAATATTCATTGTAAGGATCGAGTACATCTAAATACCTTTAAAGTAGTGCACCATGATTCATAAATCCGCCAGTATTACAACATAGTCATGCAAGTGTTAAATTACTTAAGTTTTGCACATCAATCTTTAAAGAGAAACTTTCAACTCTTTAATGGATAAATCACTTATTTAATATTTGCAGGGATATGTTTTATTTAATGCCATTAAGTTGGCCATCTTGCTCAATGTATAGATGATGGGATAAACATCTGTAATAGCATTAGGGATAGGTATGGTAATAATTGTGATATCTGTTCAGACGATTTCTGGGGGAACTCTTAAGCATTAACGGGTTGATATTGCTTACCTTTTCCATGTTCATTTATTAATGTTTTTGCAATGGCATGATGATAGTGCCATAGTAATCAATGACTGTGGCGGCGAGGGCCATGCCAATACCCGTGCTCCCTGAGGTGGGTTCAATGAGTACGTCGCCAGATTTGAGTGTGCCAGCTATCTCTGCATTCTTGATCAAACACAAAAAACCTATCCATGATGCTGCCTCCTGCATTGAAAAAAATTTAACTTCACCAATAAGTTGCATCAAAAAGATCTGGCACAGGGGATGGGGGATGTGGCAGGAAAACTGGGCTGAGGGGTTATATGTGCATCTCCATGAAGGAGATCCCTTATTTCCATATCACCATCATCATCATCATTATCAACAACAACAACGACAACATCATCATCAGTAACAACAACAACAACTACACTGACCTAGTCTTTAATCAATATACATAGGGGGGGGGGGATGGGGGAGAAAAACTGGGGAGAGGGGGTGTATGTGAATCTCCATGAAGGAGATCCCTTTTTTCATTATCATCATCATCAACATCAACAACAACACTGACCCAACTGGGGGTTGGGGGGGGGGGGGGGGGGCTGCAGGTGAAAAACTGGGCAGAATGTTGCAACAATCTGCTCATGCTAAGTTTAGTTTAAATCTTAATTTAAAGCAAAAAACCTGACCAAAACATGCTTGTAAGTCTTGTGGTATAATGGGAATTGATCCCGGGAGGTAGGTGATTGTGGCAATACCTGTGCCCTCCCAGTCAGCAGCCGAAACCTTGCCCTACAAGCTCGGTTTTGGCTGCTGACTGGACCGGGCACTGGTATTGCCACAATCACCTACCTCCTGTGATCAATTCCTACATTAAACACCACGCCTACCAATCTTGATTTTGTCACTTCTGACAATATCATAAATCCACTTGAAAAACCAATATAGTGAAAGTGAGATAACATTATATATCTATCTGTCACATTGATATCATTGAAGTTCCTTCGCATTATTTGTGGGAAAAATGCACAGCAAACTCGACATTTATACTAGGAGGACATTTACCAACAAGTTAGTCATTTTTGCTGAGTTAGGTATCCAGCAGATAATGGCCATGGAGCCCTTTGATTGTCTGACACACCCTCCGACTAACTGTTTATGTGTGCACAATTTAGGTATGCACATTCTTGCACTCCAGATTATTACGTTGTAAATGTTTATTCATGCTCACTCTGCCAACCACGCCCAAACCACACTGACATCTATTGGGTAACTGAGACACTAAAAGTGTATCTTGGCGCTAACCTAAGATGACCTGTGGGGGTAAATGTCTCATATATTAATACTGAGTTCGCTGGATGGATTTCTCCCATTTAAGAGGGGCCTGTAACATTTGACTAGGCTTTGACCAGAGCCATATGTCCCCATATGGGCACTTTAGTCAGTCGGCATGAAAGGGTTACTTAATTTCCTTCTGCCACAAGACACAAATGTACGGTCGAGGAAAGGTAAAGGTATTCGGTTTATAGTCTTGTATCCACTGAAGTGCTCACACGACCTTCCCCCACTAGCAGGCCTGTACCCACGGAAACCATTATCCCCCGGGGGATATTACAGAGCAACTGGCAGCATATAGCATACAAGCTCTAAGCACTGCCTTATTTATGCTACGTACCCATTTTGCAGTTGGGTGGACTGAGGCAATATGGAATACACTGTCTTGCCCAAGGACAGACCAAAGTGCCCCGGCCGGGTATTGAAACAGCGACTTACTGATTCCTAGTCCGAAACCTAACCAACTGAGCTACTATGTCACCATATTGGATGTTAGAGTCAAGATCGAGTTTGCCGACGACATCTTTGAATTAGAGCACCATCTACTATGAATTGGCCACGACTGCATTAAGCGAAGAGGAGTTTCAGGTGTCAAGTTAGTGTAGCAGTTAGCATTCTGGCCTATAGAACAGGCGTTCCGATTTTAAACCCGGTGTGGGCGTCTTCACCATTGTAAAAACAAAATGAAAAGTCCCTTTTTTCTAATAATTCAAGTTAATTGTATTATAGTTTTATGTTCTTCATAATTTCATTAAGTGAGGCAATATATTTACGGTCTTTCTGTGGAATGTGTGAATGTAATATACAAGTATTTGATTTTGTATTTAATATACACAAACACATAAGTTTGGTTGTTCAAGTTGATCATTGCTATGTATATGTACTCAGTATGTGCTATTATGTTTAATACTCTAGGCTAATTATGTAACTCTTTACCTATCCAGAATATATCAAAGGTTGTTGTCTTAACCCATTCTTGGCCAATGCTACACTTTGCCACCCAGAATTAGTAAAGGGTTATCTTATAAACCAATTTATGGCCAGAGCATCTGAAGATCATTCATTTAACCCTTTACCCAGCAAGAATATGTAAAAGGTTCTTAGGTTAACCCATTCATGGCTAATGCACATTCGAATCAGTCATTTAACCTTTTGCAACCCAGGATATGTTAAGGGTTATTTGATTAACCCATTTATGGCCAGAGCACCTGATCACTATTTATTTGACCCTTTACCCACTAAGAATATATTAAAAAATGCACCTGACTATCATTCGTATGTTGAGGTTATTCAATTAACCCATTCATAGCCAGGGCACCTGATGACCATTCATTTAACCCTTCACCCACCAAGAATATATCAAAAGTTGTTAAATTATGGCCAGAGCACCTAAATTTATTCATTCAACTCTTTGCCACCCTTAATTAGTTAAGGGTTATTTTATTAACCCATTCGTGGCCAGAGCACCTTAGCATTCACTTAACCCTTTGCCGCCCACCATTATGTAAGGATTATTTTAATATTTCATTGACTAAATGTATGCGTTCCATTGGAAAATTTTATAAACGTGATTTATTGAAATGAATGTTAAAATGAACTTTTGAAATAAAGTCAAGATAATGTTTTCACACACATACACACACAAAAAAAATGTTTGTATCTTCAAGTTGATCATTGCTATTGTATAATGTATTATGTAAATCGTGAAGGGAAGTATGTATTATTTTCATCAGAATATGTTTTTTAACCTATTCATAGCCAGTAAACTTTAACATTATACAAATATGACATCCCTGTGGGGTTTCCACCAGGAATAACTTCTCGAGAGAAGATTGTCGCTCGAGGGCCTAGCCCGAGGGAGACAATCCTCTCGAGGGGAAGGTATTCCTGGTTGAAACCCCTCAGGGATGTCATATCTGTTTTATTATACCAAACAAAATACAAAACACAAAAGGGGGAAACATTACAAACACCAGCGATTTTGGTTAAATACTCGTTGTCTGCCTTGTTGAACTAGTTTGACCGGTAGGTCACTCGGCAAACTCCGTGGGTGTTCGTGGGTATTCTTCGGGCTAGCGGTAAACTAGTCAACTATATCATAGCTGTTGCTATGATCTATGAATTATTTCATAAGCTGTAAAGGACAACAGCCTGTCACTAAGGAGTGAGGAAAACATGACGATTAATCCATGGCCCTTGACCAACCAGAATAAAAAATCTCCACGTGAGGTACAATGACACTCATTTAACCATGAGCAATGCCACTGCTTCAGTAAGGATTTGAATGTTTTGAGTGGTTTAGGTAGTTTGATTGAGTTTTGTTGTATTGGCAGACCTTTGGTCACAGATTCAAGAACTCTTGGCACCTGTTTAGTTCTGCTGCTGCCATGAGCTTTTCCATTGTGTTCTCCAGATGGCCCCGAAATGTTTCTGCTTTTCCAAATTTGTGCATTCATAGTATATTTCGGCTGAAAAGTGTCACCATTGGAAACTGTCTACAGCCACGTCGATGGCGCCATCTATTGTCAGAAATCTGCATCTTGACAACTGTCTGCAGCCACATTAGTGGTGCCATCTATTGTCAAAATTCAGCAACTGCAACTGTGGTGATTGAATGTGGGGGGGGGGGGGGGGGGTACCTAAGCAGTTCCCAGCATCATTGAACTAGGTTTATATATAAGGAGTTTCCATCCATCCACAATCTCTTTTGGTTTAGATGTATATTCTCAGCTGAACTAGCCGATTCATTTAAATTCATAAAAATTCATATAAATTAGCACTGCAAATATGAGTATATATTTTTTCTTAAATGCCACAGCATTATTTTGCCCACATTCATATTTTTCTTCTTCTCTATCCCCTTCACTCACTTTCAATTTTTTTTATCTTTCCATTTTTTATGGGTAATCGTATTTAATTTGTAGAGATTGTTTATCATTTATTTGACTTGATTTATCTGAGTCAATGTGTCGACCTCTCTTAGTCCTCTCGCATAATAATAATAATAATAATTGGAATTTATATAGCGCCTTTTCCATTCATAAAATGTTCAAAAGCGCTGCACATTGTCATAGTTTGAGTCATAGTCCACAACGCCTCAATGGGCGAGCCTGAAAATGTGTGTTTTGAGACACTTCTTGAAGGCCTGACACGATCTAGAACCCTTCAGGTGTTGTGGAAGCGCATTCCATAATCTCGGTGCACTAATGGAGAAAGCGCGATCTCCAAATTTGAGTCTAGTCCGAGGCTCATCCAGAAGGCCCTTTGCTTCTGATCGTAGATGGCGTCTGGGTTTATAAGGCACGAGCAGCTCCTTGATGTACTTAGGTGCAAGTCCATTTAGCGCCTTGTATACCAGCAGTAGGACCTTAAATTGGATGCGGAATTTGATTGGTAGCCAGTGAAGATTGATGAGAACAGGTGTGATATGTTCATACTTCCTGGTTCTCGATACTATCCTTGCTGCAGCTTTGCAATCAAATCCTGTTGTATTCCAATTAGGAGAGCATTGCAGTAATCCAAGCGAGACATCACCATTGACTGCATCACTGTTTTTGTGGCATCTTCTGTTAACACACACGCATCGTTTAGTATTTCTTTAAAATACACCCACTGGTTCAAGCCTATATTTTTGGAAAATATGGTCTCATGGGTCCTGATGGTGCCATGTATTTTAAAAAGAATGCTACATTGTGAGGCATGGCAATATGAATGTGGGTGTAAAGAATGACATTAATCTTAACCCGTGCCATGCACGGGGGCCAGCTAGTCTGGATGAATACGGTCATTTGGATATTTAGCTTACCTATATGAAAACCTACACCGCTTCCTCATAAATGGACCAACTGCGATTTCTAGCCATCTCAAAAAGTGGATGAATATGAAATAAATGATAACAAATGACCCATAACCCTAGTGCTGTAAGACCTGCTCCAGTTAAACCACTTTCTTAACGGGCCCGACTGCATTATCATGAAATATGGCTCACAGAAATATGCATAATCTAGTTTTTTTTAAACAAAATGTGTACGTATATGTATGTTTATATAATTATATTATATATAGTGTTATGGAAAGCAAGTGGTATGATCAAAGACAGAGCTTTTGCTCTTGAAGGCGGCTGACAGCCAAGTTACGCTTTTCAAAATAACAATAGTAATTTTAATGATATAATATTTATTAAAAGTCTCACTCATGCAGTATTGATAAACATATTAGAGACAGGTAAAAAACGTATGCGTGTTCAATATACTGACCACTCCTAAAAGAGTTATCAGGGACATTAAAGCAAATTATCATCACATATCACACAGAGATGCTAATTCATCAGCACATTTTAAAAATATTTTAAAAGTTTATAAGACACATTATGCATGGAAATTGAAGGGTACATAGCAATGAGTATCAACAAATTCAAGACCTTTCTGGGGAAGTGGTCCCCTATTTTCAAACCACTAAGAGATCTGTAATACATAAAATCTATGTTATGTTCATATACTGACAAATTTGTACACAATGTCTATCCGTCTGCTTAAACCAAATACAAAGTTTTTGCCTCCCTTTCATAGTCATCAAAGTGACTGCACTGTAATGTATTGACATTTATGCATATTTATACCATTGGAATAAAAATTATAAAAAAAAAGTTTATAAGACACATTCAGTGTTCCTGTGGTTTCATCAATTCAGATTGCCTATTCTCAAGGAAGATTTAAAGAAAGCTTGCACGTTGCTTGACATTATTACCATCACTTCGCATTGTTTTGAATTTCTGCTCCTCTGATAAATAAGAAAACGCTTGGATTGACTCGTGGCCGAGCATAAAGCTGCATCAGGTCGGTTGCGTCTGAAGACAGGTCATAGTGTGTTGCGGTCATATTCCAAGTGGTCGCGCGACCAGTTTGCATAGGTGGTCGTGCATAGGTCGTGAGACACAAGCACAGCCAGTCGCAAAAGTTCAGTCCCAATACCAGGTGTTTCCCTCGCGCGACCGACTTGAGAGTGACTTGAGAGTGTCACAAGTTGGTTGTGCGTCACTCTTGTGAACAGCAGCACATACTCAAAGGCATTGTGGTTTCAAGTTGGTTGTGCGTCACTCTCACGAGTGACGCAAGAGTGACGCACAACCCCCACGAGTCAGTCGTGGTCGCCAATAGGTTGCGTAGAGATAAGTATTTGCAAAATGATGACATTTGCTCGCTTCAAGTCCACCCATATATTCGTCTAATGCTTGGCTAAGGCCTTGACAAATTCAAAAGTTACAGATTGTCTGGTATGGTCCGCAATGGACTCGCTAATGATGCTCATGCAAATAGTTTCATTTACAACAAATGTCAGTATTAGAACATAACATGTGTGTGTGTGTGTGTGTGTGTGTGTGTGTGTGTGTGTGTGTGTGAGCGTGTTTGTGTACGTGTTTTCTCTCAACCCCTTTATTTGACAATTCAGCCTATACAAAATATAGTTGGCCTGAAAGGTCTTCTGATCTAAAATGCATTCAGTTAAAATAGTGCGATATACGAATCCTTCCACTTTTTCAATTTCAATTTTTTCCCCTACACGCTGATTTGCGAATAATACCAGAATATCATTTTCCCCCCAATCCCCCTCTGCCAGCTGCCCACGGTAGGGGGTGGGGGTGTTCGTTTGCCTTGTAGCCACATCATAATTATCGTCACTCGAGTTCCCCTTTACCCCCCCCCCCCCCCCCCCCCCCCCCCCGCGCTAGTGCAACAGCTACATGGAGCCGTCTATCCCCAAACGTGGCTACAGTGACTCTAACCAAATCAAGTGCCTAATTGGGCTGGGGGGTTTCAGGTTTGACATTGTGTTTAATTTAGGAAATTAAGCCATTAGACTGGGGTCAGCGTAAGAATACACGCAGGCGTGTTATTATCGTCTCAGAGCATTTAATTATAGACATGCGGCTTATCGGTTTTAATAACCCTTAATCACCAGTAGCATATTACAGGCGCTGACGTAAAACTCTCCCCACCCTCTGTGTGGATTAAGGGGATTAACTGGGGGTGGTCCCGGCCCCGTGGGGTTTATTTCAATACCAAAGGATTAGAAAGTGACGAATTTGACCCCCACGGCCCGTTTGGAGCAATGTAATCTTATTTTGAAAATCGGCAGATTAAAATGTAATTGCGTGCGCGCTTGTCACGTCAACACAGTTTCTTGATGCCAGACAGAATTATTTAGATTCGCCTTAGACTGTCAATGAGTGCAACAGGAAAATTTGTTCTATATGAACAAAGGCTAATGACGACGATGATGATGATGACGATGATGATAACGATGATGACGATGATGATGATGATGATTGTGATGACGATAATGATGATGGCAACCACATTAGCATGAACTCTGCCACAATAATAATAATGATGATGATGATGATGATGATGATGAGGATGATGATGATGATAATAATACTGATACTACTACTACTACTACTACTACTACTACTACTACTACTACTACTACTACTACTACTACTAATAATAATAATAATAATAATAATGATAATAATAATAATAATAATAATAATAATAATGATAATAATAATAATAATAATAATAATAATAATAATAATAATAATAATAATAATATTGATACTAATGATGATAAACAAAATAACGAAGACGACGACAATAATAATAATAATAATAATAATAATAATAATAATAATAATAATAATAATAATGATAATAATAATAATTATAATGATAACAATAATAATAATAATAATAAAAATAATAATAATTAAAATAATAATAATAATAATAATAATAATAATAATAATAATAATAATAATAATAATAATAATAATAATGATAATAATAATAATAATAATAATAATAATAATAATAATAATAATAATAATAATAATAATAATAGTAATGATAAATCATATGAATTTCTTTCATAATTTGACCATTTTCCGAATGCCTATGGATACATTCTACTATCTATATACTATTAGCAAAAACCTCTAAACATGAACGCGTGTAAATAAGATAAACATTTCTGGACCGAAAATGCACCTCCTAGGTTTTTCGCCCACGAACCTAAGCGCCCCCATACCTCCACGCACAGAAGCGCATGGCAACTATAAGGAATTCAAAGTGAGTATTATTTTTATCTATAGTGCAATTTAGTAAATATGGACTACATCAACTGGTCTTCATTATTTGTCGTTGAAGATATTAGTTCCCCTGCAAAGCCCAAGAGGTAAATGTAGGGTGAGATTTCCTCTTAAAAATTAAGCTAACTATGTACTCCGATGGTTCGGAATTTATCCACCTTTCGCATTTAATAGAACGCTATATGACCCTTCTTGTAGCAATTCGTTATTATTGGTTTTAGATAAGGTCGTATACTACTATACCATTCCCCACACAAATCTGTGAATTTAACTCGATAGTGAACTAATATATCGTCATTCTGAGATCATGTGTAATCCAAACTATGGCAAATAATTTTTATCGAGTCCAGATGAAGTCGTATTTACATCTCCATGTATTGAACCACATGCATAAACTATAATATCTCTGTCATACGATAACATATGAATACGGATTATAAGGTGCGTTTCATTTAAACTCTCACGCCCAGTTGCAATTAACATAAGACTGGACCGTTATCTTAGTTCCTCAAAAGTTAACCTACCGCATGGGTATAGTGCTGGCAATGTCCTATAGAGGACTTCACATGATGGTGCTCCTATTTCAGTGGTTTCAGACTATACCCAGCCCCATACATCACCTGGTGAGATAAATGTAAACTAACTTAATGGCCCCCTTGTGTCTTGATAGATAATAACTCTTGATTAGAATGTTTTGCATCTTTATTAACCATGAAATTCATCATAAAATAATCATTACAAATTTGATTTTAAACGTAGTATAATACATATATATATATATATATATATATATATATATATATATATATATATATATATATATATATATATATATATATATATATATATATATATATATATATATATATATATATATATATATATATATATATATATATATATATATATATATATATATATATATATATATATATATATATATATATATATATATATATATATATATATATATATATATATATATATATATATATATATATATATATATATATATATATATATATATATATATATATATATATATATATATATATATA